>CH002980.1:296976-320522 GCA_000149265.1 Ciona savignyi | reverse complement strand
GGCCTGCACGATCCTGGACCTAACCTGAAGCTGAGGTATACAGGTCTCGTATTTAAATGACTTTAGAATAATAAGTCTTAGCAATTTATATCATAAATCATAGAAGTGAAGACAGAACAAAAAAACTAGAACAGGAGGCAGTAAACTGTAACTGCCAGCAATTTATAGAAATAAACCAGCCATCAATCAAAGATCAGACTATGCGGTGGGAACAGCCTATTTCTTTCATGATTGTTGCTTTTCAATATATAGCCATAATCTGCAACGTAGACTAGCAATGTTGTTATCAACCTCTAGGCTACAAACTGAGAGTGTGAGAGATTTGGTATACATATGCATAGAAGTTTTAACAAATTTCTTTTGTTTTCTTCATTTCTAGAGTAAATTTAAGTTAATGTTGTAACACTAAAATGGATGACAGTTTTCATCATTCTGGCATGGATGAAAGAAGTTTTATTGTACACAATAAAACAACACAAATTTAGTCATGTGCGTTTGAACCAAGGAAAACGTCTGAAAGTATCTTTAAAGATGCAAGCCCCATAGAAGAAAATGTTTATTTAGAAACATTACCTATTGACATGACTTGGTGCCGTTGCAAAAACTGTATTCTTATGGACACACCGCAAGAATGTTTATGCTGCATGAATGTACATGCATTTGTGCACAAAATAATGCCAGACTGGACTTGCATTACTAAAAGCCCTTTTTTTTCAATTATCTACTTGGATAAAGAAGTTCTTGAAGTTGCACTTGATGTACTGGGTTGATCACTATGTTTAAAATCATAATCAGAAAAATTTAAAATTGTTGGAACTGTATTTTTCACCAAGTGGTTTGTTTTCATCATCTTGGCTACTCCATTGGAGTCAAATACAATTTTACTATGATAATCCTTGTCACAAATATGTGCACTACACACTGCGGTTCTTTTTCCAGGTAGTTTAGAACGCTTGCATTGTTGTATCCATTGCTTCAACCGTTTTTTGTCATTGTGAGGAAATCGATGGAAGAGCACAGGTGGATTGGAATTTCGTGTGCTGTAATAGGAATTTGTACATCCTGGAGCAAAACAATATACTCCAATCACTCTTTCTTCCTTCTCAGTGGCTTAACTTTAGGCATTTTACAATATCTAATAAAAAGAACTAAATTAGAAATGTGTTATATTCTTATTAACTTATTTGGGTAGTTAAAGAAAGATCTATTATATATATTCTTCACTTACTTATCTGAGTGCTTGCTGTGTACTTATTGTCAGACTACACATCAGCTACTCAACTGTGGATTAACTGTTTTTTGCAATAAGTGGTATTTTCAACCAGTAGGCTAATGCTCAGTTTCAATAACAGCAGACATTAAATGCACCACATACACAACAGCAAAACATTATACAAACAGCCAAGGTAAACGTTGAAAGAAATAGGCTTTTCCCACCGCATAGTCTAGCCTTTGCCTAATGGCTGGTTTATTTCTATAAATTGCTGGCAGTTACAGTTTAATGCATTCTGTTATAGTTTTCTTGTTCTGTTTTTACTTTTATTATTTATCATATAAATTGCTAAGACTTATTATTCTAAAGTCATTTAAATACGAGACCTGTATACCTCAGCATTCAGCTTAGGTCCAGGACCATGCAGGCCTTAATGACCGCGCTTAAAGTAAGCTGTCACCATGTACATTGGTTCAGTAAGACTATATGACAAGTGTTATGTTAAGTCTCCATAATAAAAACGAAAATACAACGCTCCTGCAGGCGCTTCTGTTACTAATTCACCTCTAAACTGACACATGATTGTATACAATGCATATAGGCACGAAATCTCAACAACGTCAGGGACGTAATACGGGAAATCCCCTAACATAAAATGAAATACATATTTGCTCATAACTCTTTAACCAAAAAATATTGGAAGAAACTGATTTGATTTTTGAAATCAGCGTATTTTTTTTCCATTTATTAAGATATTCTTAAAATTGACTTCAGTTCCCCTTTAAAAGTGAAATGTGTTTAAATGTGAAATGTATTTTTTTACATTTTTTACTAAGATAAATTCTTACTTTTTGATAAATTCTTAAATTCTTACTTATACTTTTTTGAAGATTTGAGTCCGCGATGGATCCGTCCCCAAAACTTTTTTATATAAACTTTTGTATGAATCGGGTGCGCTAACCATTCGGCCAAACAATCGTTCACAGAGATAAAGTTTCGAACTCAGGTTGCGCTAGTTATTCTAATTGTTTTGTATAGCTATATATATATATATATATATATATATATATGTCTATCTCTCGGTCGCTTTAACCATTCGGCCACATGACCGTTCACACAGATGAATTCTTACTGTCAATGCGAGTGTTGTCACGAGTCTCCAGCTCCACCATGCGACCGAGAAAATCCGATACAACTACCACCAGAGTTCGTCTGTCCTGCACAGTTTTGCACTGGAGAAGAATTGTGTCGAAACTACCACGAAAATGAGTGCGAAAAGTCGTGCTTTTGCAGGTCAGTAATTGCTGATTAAATCGTTGCCTCTGACTGGTTACGTCTTTGATTACGTCACCAGTCTTTGATTACATCATATAACATAGGAGATGCGCTGGCAGCCTCCCCGATGACGATTACCGTTGCCCTGGTAACGTGACGTACATGGCACCGAGCTGCAACTGCTCTGCTCTGAATGACCCCGTTCCATGTCAGGAGGAAGAGTTTGACGTCCATCGAGTGATGTGGCAACTGCAATTGATGTTACAGAGGAAACGAATACGACAATGTCTTGTGTCCTGTTTTTGTGTGTGAGTGAAATATGTGGACTTTATATGATAGGATCGGTCATTCATGTTTAATCACGTTATTGAAAAACGCAAGTGGGGTTAACTTAGCATACGGGCAATTGTCAATTAACTTCACGCCTATCGTCGCGTTACCAGATTCATTATAGCGGGTTATGTATGATTCACTCGTCCCTTCAATTTAGTAAAACCAATAATTCCGCTAGGTTTAGGCAATGTCCGTTAAGTGCCTTACCCGCGGGTACAACCCACTGGCTAGCGACCTGTTTTAAGCGTGCAACTTTTCGGCTAAAGGCGTCGCACCCAGCGAGCTAATCGGTTGGACTATATCAAAGTGCTTGCATATAGCATGCAAAGTATTAATTTAACAAACCAATTAGGACAGTTAAAATTTTCACTTAACGCGGATAAACTTTAGTAAATTCCATGTCTTATTTTTTAAATATACCGTAAAAAGCTAATGTGGGTGTCTGGAAGTTCATTAAACCGATTCGATTAGTAGTTTAGTGCGTCTTTAAACCAAAGGCACTTAACGAACATCGCCTTAACCCAGCGGATTTATGGATTCTATTAAATTAAAGAAACGTGTGCACTATACACAACACACTGCATTAGCTTTGGTAACCCGACGGTGGGCGCGAGGTTATTTGACGATTGACTGTGCGTTAACCCCCTTCGTTTTCCCATTCCCTGGGAAAAACATGAATATCCGATCCTTGACCAGTACTTTCCCGATCACCCACACACAACCACCAGCAGAATTCACGTCACATTATCTTTGCAGGAATTGTGACGTTGAAGCGTTGGCCCCGGTCCTCGGGGGATCCTGGAGTTGTGACGAAACAAGCTTCATTCCGGAGTATTGTGACGAATGTTCCCCATGTCCGACCGTGGAAGCGATCAGACTCGCGAAACAGGTTCGTTTGTTATAGTTTAGGGGTCGGCAACCTGCGACTCTTTTGTCCTTCTGATACGGCTCTTAATTTTATTGCTACTGTAGTGAGCGCTTAATAAGTTTAATAGTTTAATACCCATGCATAAGTAAAACAAACAAAACTTGTCTGTATTTTAAACAACTTTTTAACTTTAACGAATTTGAAAAAATACTATCAAATAAAAAGTGTTTGATAAATTTCAACATATACGTAAATTCATTTAATTTTGGTACTGCGGCAATCTATAGCAATCTTACCGTTTTCAATTTTATGAAACACCCATTTCTTATTAAACAACTAATTAATCCAAATTCTTATTTCCACCAGACATTAAATGCGATCCGAATAGGACAAGCAGGCTACAGCAAGAAGTGAAGCTAAATATCGGATTGTATGAGAATCGATTTGTTTATATTGTAAATAAATTGTGCATACAAATTAAGATTCGTTTAACTGGAAAAAGAATTTGTTATATTATTTTTAACGAAAATCACAAATACATGATAATACTTTTATTTTAACACATTTTAAAATGAAAAGGGTTTTGTTATTGCTTCATCTTGTTATAATTTACTTATCCAACAATTTTTCTCTGAAGCGTTTTATTTTGATCGGTTAAACAAAGAACAGCACTATTAAAGTAGGGGTAAACGATATTCATGTTAATCCCCGTGAATGGAAATAAGGGGGTTAACAGACTGGGTTCAGGCAATGTTTTTTTGAGTTAAGTGCCTTGCCCAGGGACACAAACGATTGGCTAGCGACCAGTTTCGAAACTGCAACATTTCGGTTAAAATCACTAATCCATTAATTGATACGGTCGGACATAAAATAGCATACGGTGGTGGTTGCAGTTCTGTCGGTTTTCAGCGGTCGACGTAAGAGCTTAAAAGCTGTGCTCAAAGTTTTCCCGCAACACAATTCTCTTTAAATTTTGCATAAATCTGAATTTTGTAAACATTTTTGCTACACGATGCGCCACAAAAAACGTCCTAACAAAAAAATCAAATTAGGTTTACACTGACTGGATACACACAAACAGTTAGTTCATTTTATCAGGGGTAAATTTTCACCCATTGATTTCTTTTAAAACTCATTTTTTTTTTTTTATTGAAAATTCTTAAGTATTCTTGGGTATATTTTCATGAGTTTTCTTAACAATTAAATAATTAGTGCTAGATCGAAGTCGCAGAAGATCTGTCCACGTATAGTAGAGATCACAGTCGGGGCAGATTACCCCAACTTCAACTTATATATAGAGTCTATAAATAAGTTGGACTGTCCATATAGACTGTGCATTTTTATGGCAGCGGTTTCTTTATAGGATTTTTTCATTCCTGTTACAATTTTAATTGCTTTTTATACTCAAGTCATACTTTATCTTCTTGCATGATGTCATTTTGGATGCTAAACACAAAAAAAACAGGATAAGACCATCATATCAAAATTACCATAGGGCCATTTTCGACAGCTTTTGCAGAGTGGGTAATATACTCGTACGCTCTCTTTCCGTCGTTTAATAGACAATTTCATTTCTATTCAATCTTTAGTACTGTCGGGTCAAGTGATCCAAAACACGAATAAATGTCAACATGGGGCGTTCGTGCTGGCCTAGGTTTAAAAATATCAATCATCCATTTTTTTTCATTTTCTTGTCCACCGGTTTGATTAATCGGTAAAAATGTCAGAGATCTGTCGGATCGCAACCATTCTTTACAAGACGACTGTTACCATGTGCACGGCACTTAGCCAATATCACTAAAACTCATAGGATTGTATACAACACACTGCAATAGCCATGGTAAGCAGATTCCTCTGCAACATTAAAATGTGAACGTACCATCGGTGGTGCGCGTCAGTCTTTCAGGTGGTGCCCGACTTACCTCAGCATACTTATCAATTTGCAAAAACTTTTAAAAATTTCAGATTGAGTAATTTTCAACGGAGCGTTTCTGAACTTTAATTTGAGGTTTCGAACGTTTATAACATAACACTTTTAAAATTCTTGAGTGATATAACCCAGTGCGGAGAAAAACCTAATCTATACTATATAACAAAACTTGGTAAATCATTGCTTTTTAACATGAAAATCACGTTAGCTGTGAGGAGGACGAACTTCGGGAAACATCCTTGATTTTTTTTCATCTATCTGGATCAACCACCTTGTCATAATTGTTTAGAATGCTAGTAGACATAGATATTGACCCCAGATTCATAGCTCTATTGGCGATGGATTAACGGGCCTTTTGATAAGTACATTCCTGATGGCGCAACTGTGTTAGCCCGAACCCAGTGGGTTGCGGTTATTCTAAAACTACGGTTATTCTAAGGACAATTTTCGGTTATTCTAAGGACAGTCTTGGTCATATACAGAATACTAAAAATGTTCCAGCATACAAAGGGTGGTAATATGACGATTGTCGGTGTCAAAACGTCCGCTTTATTTTTCCATTTACAGGGATACAACTTAAATATTCTATATTATTTTGCATTATTCTTGCTTATAACCCTAAAGCCCCGTTTACACCAAACTTGTGAGCGCAGCGTACTCGGCGTAGCTCGGCGCACGACCGTTTACACCAAGCGCAGCGTTTGTAGTGAACCGATGTGTATATAATGGTTACGATCAAAATGTGAATTAAGAAGCCAAATTAAGTTTTAACAACCGGTGTGCTGTTAACAACAGCAAAATTCAATAAAACATTTTTACCTGCACAATAGGTATCCTAATTATTACGCATGTTTATATGACTTATATAAAAACGTATAATAATATACACGTTTGCGTACAGCACTTTTGGGCAACCGCGTTCACTACTGATTACAACACTAAGCATAAACCTTTACTTTCATAAAAGCCTAGCCGTTTACTTTTGTTTTGAAAGTTTAACACCAAGATAATGATTAAATGAAAAATAAAAATGTGTTATGTTAGAAACTGAACGTAGATTGGATTTTAAAATTTATTTCTTTGTTGAAATAGGGACATCACATAGCGTACAAACAAGGTTTTTCTACAGCCCCGGGGAAAAAACTCTTCAGACAGCTCGATATTTTCCATCACAAATGTTGAGCAAATTGTTACAGTAAATATAGAATGTAATTTGGCAGAACCAATAGATGTGTTTACATAAATGTCTTTACAATACAGTTTAAAGGCGGTAGGGCTAGCCGCTACAAGCATATAAGTAAAAGGGTAAAATATTACCCAAATTTATGTACAAGTTGTTTACTCGCTGGTGAATTGCATGCAGCAATACAGTTTTGTTTTTGTACGACTGTTGTGTATAAGTTTAAAGATACTTAAACTAGTTTAAGTATCTACTTAAAAATTAGTGTAAAGTTTGTATTCTTCTATTGAAAGCGTTTAAAGACGACTTTACCGTATCTATGGAAACCAATTCTTGCCATAGAAATATATTATAACATAGTCTCGCTACGCCCGTGAAATTCGCTACACGAGCGAACTTCGGCGTAGCGCAGCTCGACTTTCTGAGCGTGCGCTCGGCGTACGCCGGGCGAATATTTCTTTGTTTGTTTTATGGTCGCTGCGCTGCCGTACGCCGAGCTACGCTTGGTGTAAACGGGGCTTAACGCTGACCAAGTCACCGTTTCCATTGCCATTGCCATCGTTATATGTTAAAAGTTTATTAAGCAAAGATACGCACTTTACAACGTTTGGCCCAATATTAACAAAGTCAAAGGAATTTCCCGGAGTCGTAAAAACAAAAATCTTTTTTTTCTAGAAATTTCGCTGGTTTCGAGCATAGGCTTTGACTGATACGGATTTTTTGATAAAATTTGGTGAATATTGGTCTGTTAATTCGTGTTGTATTAAATATAAGAACATGATATAAATAAATTTAATATTACAAAAAAATCTTTTCAAAGCAACTTAACAATGAATATGTTTAATAAGATAATATTTGCGATGTCATATATCAATCAGCATGTAGTAATATATGCAGGAAATATATTGTTAATAAATTTCAATAGCGAGGCGAATACGTTTTCATAAAATATAGTCGCAATTTGTATATTCGGTCTTTTTAGTAATTAACCTGATTCTCGTGGTCAAATAGGTTAGGATAGAAGGATAGAATAGAATATTCATGTTTATTGGTCTTGTTTACATAACTGTTTTACCTGTGTATGGCTTTTACGTTCTTACACATTGTTGTTTCATGTAATATACTTTACACTTCAATAAAGCCTATTCTTAACCTTTGGCCCCATTCAACTGAAGGATTTCAGGTTCGAAACTGGTGATGTCCTTAGGCAAAGCACTTAACGAACATTGCCTGGCTTAGTGGAATGATAGGTTTTACTAAATTAAAGAAACGTCAAATACATACACAACACACTGTAATCAGGCAACTCGTCGCTGTACGCGAGATGATCTGACGATCGCCCGTACCCCTTTGGTTTTCCCATTCACGGAGATAAACCTGAATCCCAACCATTCGACCTTAACATACCACATACAATGTACAGCTATAAAGTTAAAAACGACGCCACTCGCTTTGTCTTCCCCATTTAATGAGAAAGTGCAGATGGAAAACGCGAACAATTGTATATTACCTTTTATAACAGGCTATACGAACCCATCAAAATATAGTGGACCACACATCGACACTCCGAAATCAATTGAACCATAGGCAGTTAACTTTACTGCGCAGTCGTTCCTGTTACAGATTGCCAGTTTGGCCACGAGATTTCAAAGATTTTTAGTGAACAATCTATTAGAATATTATTTAGGTTTTTTCCAATAGCAAAAACGTTTTTAAACAGTTTTTGAGAAGACGACAGCAACAATGTAATGATTTTTATATAACCCAACAAAATATCATTTTCAGCACCTAAATAACAAAAACCTTTTGATACACCAAATCCTACTTGTGGTGTGGAATTGATTTTCATGAACAGACATGGTACAATACCGCGAAGATTTGCTCACTCCAGTAAATCTACTTCATGTTTATTTAAGCGTGAGCAATATTGTGCGCGGTTATATCTATGAACGCGAAACCTTCCCAACTTTGCCTCGGTCCACTGAATTCAAAGTAATGATATAAAAACAACAACGCAAAAGCTGCAGTCACCTGACGGTTGGTACATTATATCAGGACCTGTTTATTATCGTACTTATTTATCACGTTTTTTGGTTATATTATAGTTTTATATCTAATCAAGTGGTTTCAAACACATTATGTTTGAAATTCAAAACCCCATTTAATCAAGCTCTTGGTCACTTGTGTCAAAACAAGAGTTTCTAGAGTAGCCGAATTGTAAACGCGACCGATACATTTACCGAATTACATACAAAAACCGGTCAAAAATAATAATTATAATAGGATACTCATGTTTATCCTGTAAATGGGAAAACTAAGAGAGTTAACACACAGGCAATTGTTAGATTACATCGCGCCCACCGCCGGGTTACCGGAGCTAGTGCAGTGTGTTGTTTGATTCAGACGTTGCTTCAATTTGGTAGAATCCTTTGGCGACGCACTATCCCACCGGACTAATCAGTGAAACATATAGAATTGAGGTTTAAATGTGGCTTAGTTGTGTATAAGGACGATCGAGGTATCCAAATAGAAATCCGATAGGCGTCTACGTCACTAAGAAACCTGATCGGTTAACTCTTTCATCTCATTCATTAAATGTGGTGCAGAGCTTGCAGATACCAGGAATCTCACTACGAAGATCTTATTCGAAATTACACAATTTTCGAAATACATGCAATGGATTTTGACTTTATTAGAGTTTAAACAAGCTAATAACTTAACTCGGCGCTTTAACATAAACAAAACTATTTAACTCACAAGAAACGTAAACTGTAGAAAATTCGATAAAAGCCAACTACCAAGTAACGAAATGAATTTAAACTCAGATTATAATAAAACAATCAATGAAAAGCACATCAGCCAGATTCAATTGATGCGCATGATAAATTATGTGGTTGAAGCAAAAGACTTCAGATACTATTTTACAATAAGCATAAAGAAAAGCATACATGCAATCAATATTTGTATAGAAACCTATCGATTATAACATGATTCATCAAAAAGAGGATATTAAAAAAAAAACATTTCAAAAATGAAGCATTTTGCTCACTTGATTGTAATGGTTCGGCACAATGTCCGCGAATATGACACAATATATTGGTAGGCAAGGTCCTTGACATTGTATTATTACGCCATTGTTAATATTGCGCAACAATAGATACCATTAGTACGAAAGGAATTCCGGGGTTTCTCCTGGCGCTCATTTTTTAACAAAGACCCTCATCAATAAAAGAGAATTGGCCTGTTGTTTTTCGTCAACTGGGTTACAGGGTAAGATGGAGAAATTGAATAATACAAAGACAGGCAGATGGTACATAGTAACACAGGGTATTTACTTCAACACTAGTCCTTAAAAATGGCCAAAACAAGATGATTAAATAAAATTTTGTAAGTTGATAGCTTCTCTAGTGACGCCGCCATTGTTGGAAATCAGTTGGGCGCGGTTTTCCATTCTTGCGTAACAGACAACAATAAAACGCAACAAAAAAGGAAAAAAAGACTTGAAAGAGGCTAAACCTTTAAAACCATCCAACCTTACCAATGGTTAGTTAAAATCGAGACGACACAACCGTTTTAGCGAGCGATACGTCGTTTTTTTTTCTATGAGGGTCGAGCATGTTGCGTAAAAGAAAATATGAAATCGAAGCGATTCGACGGTATTTTTAATTCTAAAATGTTAATACACCCATTTAAGTCAGGATTTTTAAATAGGATTTTGATTGAAATATTAACGACTGTGTATATTAGTACAGTAAAGGCACAGTTTGACATAGTTAAGAAAGGGCGAGTTTCGACGTAGGCCTGCGGAAATATATTCGTTATTTTATCTAAAACGACTAAACGGTGGACAGACGACAAATTCGTGTACACTGCGACTTTAATAAATTGAAGAATATTTAAGTAAATGATGATACTAATTGCACAACAGGGGATTCGGCCTAAAAAACAAAATGAATAAAATTTTATCGACTCTGGTTGTTGTTGGGGTTGTTGTTTGCATGAGTGCTTCGACAACTTCTCTTTACGTTAATGCAACAACAACCGCTACTACCTACCCAATGAACGCAACATCACCCACCACCGTTGCTCCAGTGAATGGCACTACTCCTGCAGCTCCGTTCAGTTGTTACCAGGGCTATAAAGTCTACGTTTCCAGGAGTGGGCCATTGTATCAAGAAGTTGGAACTTACGCCCCTTGTCCACCAAACGACACCCAATGTGACATTGCTGAGTATGACAACGTCCTTCCAACCAATGCAACCGGTAATTTGAATAATATCCCTCAAATGTAGCTCATAAGTGGCTTTATAACATAATTAAGCCGGTTCCCCATCAGTACTTTTATGCTATGTTTGCACATTTTTAGTCAAATTTTAACTTTTTTATAAAAAAAATTATTAACTTTGATTTAAAGTTTTATTTACACTTTCTTTTTAACTAGGTTAATGTAAGGTTTAACGGCCACGTCATTTTTTGTCCATTATACCGTGTCTATTCACTGTTTAACTACTAAAGTTTTATCGTTTTACCTCATCTCCTTGACTTTAATTAATTATTTAATACTTCTTTAATATAAAGAAGGAACAAAAAAAGTAACCAAACAACTTAACTCTTGCATTTAAATTAATAAAATGTGTGTTCATTTAAATCTAAACCACGTGTAATTTCAGTGTTCGTTCAATTTGGTCGATGTAGTAATCCAATGACCACAACCACGTGCATGGGTATTCAAGCAAGTAACGCCACACAGGGAAGAGTTAAAAATTGCACAGTCCGTGTCTGCACTTCAAGCAACTGCAATGCTCCCCCTCCTGTTGTTTCAAACCAAACATGCCCACACACCCCTGCTGGTGGTAGGTTAAAATGTTGCGTATGGTAAAATATATCGATGTATGAAATATGGATAGTATGTTGAATTATTTACCGATTTTATAAACCCATTTGTTTGTGTTAAGACTACAATTTCTTATTATTAATGTAAGCCTTAACGGCCACATCAATTTTTTCTCCATTATATCTTGTCTATTCTGGAACTACTGTTGTAGTTTTGCTGTTTTATCCTATTTCCTTGACTTTAACTGAATATGCCATTCTTTAGACATATGCAACATTTATCCATTTGTTTACACAACTGTATTTAATTTTTTCGTAATAAGCTATAAGCACGTTTACAAACACAGGAAGTATACTAACATTTCCATGTATATTCTCAGATGTACAGGTGCTACCAAGCTGCACACTCAAACAAGTACTAAACAAGACTTTCGCATGTATGGGTCCATGGTTCCACGGCGCACCCTACGCTGACTCAACAATGTGCAAGTAAATATGCCCTTCATAGCTTACTCGTTACTTTTTTTAGCGAGCCAAGAACTAATGATGGACTCGTCGTTCGGACCGTTTTTGTATAGTCGTAGGTATATGTATCGGTCGCGTTAACCATTCGGCCACACGACTGCACAGATTTTTAGTTACTTAAAGCGGATTTCGTTGTTTAAACCCACATTATCCGACGCCATACAGACCAGAAAACAAATAGTACAGTGTAAATTTACTAAACCAAAAAAGTAAAAGATAATCAATCATAACACTTTTCAGATCGAACCTTGATACGATGACAAAGTGTCTCAGTGATGTTGTGGTCGAATGCTTGTCAGGACACTGCCCATCAGTTCTTGATGCCATCCCAGGAGCCAGGGCTTTCTATCCGGTAGGTTTGGGATAAATCTATTGTTCTCTCTCCACAGTTGTAATAAAATAAGCTCATCCCGTATTTTCGTAGTCTATCGAGTGACCAAACTCTGAGTAATTGCCACACTCATCCCCCCTTTTAGTTTCCCCCTTAATACGTATTGTGAAAACAGCTGTTTCTCTACAGACGATAATACACACTGCGAAAAAAGCAACCAGTCTTCGCCAAGCCCTTCTTTTGATTCCTAACATCACCGAACCAGTTATTCATCTCATTGAGAATGGTATCTGTCCAACAACACTGGGCATTGTAGACCCTAACCTGCAAGCTCTGCTCAATATCAATCTTAATATAACCCTCCAACAAGACGTTTGCGATGCGAACATCTTAACTGACTTGACCAAGTGGGGAATAGAATCCGCCATTGCGATGCAAAGGGCGACAACACATATCGAACTGTGCAGGTACGTTTGTTTGAATTCCGCATTACTGTTAATACATTGCACTGCGGCTAAGCAATTAAAAGGATAGGATATTTATGTTTATCCCCGTTAATGGGAGAACGCACGGGGATTAACATACGGGCAACGGTCAGATTACGTAGTGCTCACCGCTGGGTTACCGAAGCTAATACAGAGTGTTGTGTATGAAACAGGCGCTTCTTTATTTCGGTAGAACCCATTATTCCACTGGGTTCAGTCAATATCTGCTGAGTGTCACGCCCAAGGACACAACCGACTAGCTAGCGACCAGTTTCAAATCCATAACATTTCGACTGAAGGGCCAATCGGTCGCGGGCAAAATTTTGTGTTACATTCTCTTGTACGAAGTAATTCACTCGTTGTGTTATTTAATTTTAAATACCAAATTACTCACAGTGCTCTAAACAACATTGCAACCCGTGTGATTACGGCTTGGCGAACCAGATGTTCCCCTGCTCGCCTTGAATCTCTTCTACGGATGGTTTTACCATCCAACCTTCAACATTTGGTGCCGAAAATCACGCAAGCTATTAAAATTGTTGTGCAGTATACAGAGAACCTTTCTCTTCCTGGCTGCCCAGGTAAGTGTTTAGGACATTAGTGGTTATTTCTGTGCGGAGGGTGGATTAGGGCAATATAGCATTTGTCCTGATGATTTGTCTTGTGGTTTAGTATTGCGCCTTGCAACCGAAAAGTTGCAGGTTTAAAACTGATCACTAGCTGGACGGTTGTGTCCTTGGATAAGATATTTAACATACAATGATGGGTTCTACTTAAATAAAAAAAAACGTCGGCATCATACACAACACACTGCAATAGCTCTGGTAACCCGACGGTTGGCACAAGGTGATCTGACGATTGCCCGTGTGTCAACCCCTTGGTTTCCCATTCACGGGGAACATGAAAATCCGTATCTTATGGGTTTATAGTAAGATTACCATGTGCTTGTCGATTGGCTAGTTTTGCAGTGTTTATATGATTAATAATATTTACATTTTTTATTACAATGGCCGTTTGTTTTCACAAAGTATGATGAATGGCTCGTCGTGCATAATGATATGATATAAAACGCGGTCTGACTACGATCACCATTGTTCATCCGTGCATTATACATTGTGGATTCTTTAAATTCAGATTACATTTGAAAATCTTAAAATTTAGTTTTGTTTTATAGCTTTGGATATAAATAATAATAAAAAAATGCTATCCTTGGATATTTTGTTTCGGGGTCAATATTCACCCCAAGACCTCAAACAATTCCCGTCATTTTTTTATCTTTTTTTACCGGGAAAAGATTCGAACCCATAATTGACTCGTTCCAAGACTATGTTTTATAGCTGCTATACATATACATATATATCGGTTGCGTTAACCATTCAGCCACACAATTCCCGAAAATTGGCTGAACACCGCACAAATTCCCCCATACAGCTGCAACGGCTCCGATATGTTTCAATGGAACCATCGTTACCTCACCGAATGGAACCGAGCTTTCCCGAACGGGTGGGTTAGTTCAGTGCCAGGCTGGAGCAACAGAATGTGGGAGAGTAAAAGTCGCGAATAGAATTCACGGAAACGTTGGTAAGTAAAGAACACACTTTTTGCCCATCTTACTTGTTTCCCGCCAGTATTTTTTCTGAATATAAAAATCAATTTCTTTGTAAATACAACCACTTTTATTTAAACAAATGTCAAATATAAAAGCCATTTCTGGAAAACTAAACGTTAACCTATTAAAAAATGTTGACGGAATGTGTTTTTCTTGTAAAGTTTTCTTTGGCATCTGTGATAAATTTGAATTGTCGAGTCACATTGTAACATTATCGGATTTTTACAATTTGCCTTCGTTCAGTGAAATAGTACATTATTTCCAATCTGAATTTCCATTTTTATTAAATTTTATTAAACAATCAAAAATGAAATTTAGTATATTAAACTTTTTTTTAAAGAAAAAAAGAAGAAAACGTTTATTTTTTATTTTAGTTCATTGGATGAACGGCTTCTGCTCGCATCCAAACCATAGACCTACCTGTGCTTCGATTCAAGCAATGCCAAGCGTGCAGGGATCCTTCGATTCCTGCGTATTGAGCTATTGCTTGACACATGCTGGCTGTAACCTCCCAGGTAAGCAAGCTAACAAGTTATTGAATTAAAATTTTGTGCACGGTCGACTGGCCGAGTGGTTAACGCGATCAATACATATATCGAGTTACATAAAAAAGTGGTATTGGCAATAAGCCCATTTTGGGTTTTGAAACTGAGCATGGTAAAATAATAATAATAATTTTTGTAAGTTTGTGGCGTTAGTGTAAAAGTTTGCCCAACGAACCTGCAATTGACGAGCGCTTTAACTTTGAGGGTCGAATAGGTACAAGTACCAGCAGTGGTAGCTAAATAAGCATGCACCATCGCATAGTGATTGGTGGCGCTTAGAAACTTTTTATGTAAATGTGTAAACAGCCTCGTTTCTATTTAACTTCATACAATTCGAGATTTTTTACCTTGCTACGTTTGATACCATGATGGGCTCTTAGATAAATCTGTATATGGATTGGTCGCCTTAGACAAGCGGCGGTTCTACAATGATTTATTCATTTTTAACGGGCTAGTTTTTAATCCATGATGGGCTAGTTACTAAGACTGTTTTTATATAGAATTTTCGGTACAAGTATTAATCGCGTTAACCACTCGGCCACAAAACGCACACTTCAAATAATTTTGATCCGATTCCCATACGTTTTCACAGCTCCCACAAACACACTAATGTGCTACAACGGCACCATCGTTACCCATCCTGACGGGCGCCTGATTTCAAACACCGGAGGTTTAATGCGGTGTCCCGCTGGACTTACTGAGTGTGGTTCCGCGACAGTGGTGAACAGAGTCGGGGAACATGTCGGTACGTATTTCAACTAATAATTGCTTTAAAAGTAAATACTATGTGATATTATAAAAAATGTGAATGATTACATCTAAGTAATAAACATTGTAATAATTGGTCGGATTGATTTTTCTGGTGGGTTATTGCAACGCCTTTCAACCGAATAGTTGTAGGTTAAAAACTGGTCGCAAGCTGGTCGGTTATGTAGTTGGGCAAGAGATTAACGAAGATTTCCTGAACAGAGAGATTAATGGTTTCTACCAAACTAAAGGACCGTGGCGATCTTACTTGTATTTTATCCAATACTAACTATGTTGTTTTATTAACACAAAGGCATTATGGGTATTCTAATATCAACACTGGGAGCGCTATATTTACCTATTACAAACATTTAACCATTTTAGTTCACTGGGTGAGTGGTTTCTGCTCACACCCGCAATACAGAGTGAACTGCCAGACTCTTCTTCAATCCCCCTTGGTGCAGGGAACCTTCGATTCTTGCCGTGTCAACTTCTGCACGTCAACAGATTGCAACAACCCTGAAGGTGACTTTTTCGTCGTATTTTTTACCGGATTAAGTGTCGATCCCATGATTGGTTCGTCACTTAGTCCGTTGTTTTTATATATAGCGTGGTATATGAATCGTTTGCTTGCACCATTCGGCCACACGACCGTTCTATTTGTCATATTTTGTCGACAATTTGTTTATTACAAAATTATTTGGTAGCTATGTGATTATACTGCCTAGCTGGTTGCTAGTTAATATTCCCTATTTTTTACGGTGATTAATTTCGAACCCATTATGGTTTTGTCACTAGAACCGTTTTTGCTTACAAGTCTGTATATGTATCGGCCGCGTTAACCATTCGGCCACACGACCGTACCAAATATCCCTTATTGTATATGAAGAATGTATTGAATGATTTTTCTATTGTTTTAATCTGCATTTCTGACCAGTTTTTGCTCGGCTTAAATAAACAACCTTAAATTTAGACAACAATTTATAATAAAATGCGGGATTAGTAATTTCTATAGCTAGCTCCCATACATATAGAATGTAGATGGTCGATTTTAAAGCGAAAACCTCATTGACCTCGGTAATGCTTCGCTGACAAATTGAATCGATACTTTAGGAGTTCCTTCGTGCGATCGATTCTATGGAGGAACATCCAGGTGCATGCAACGTCGAGCGTGGGCTTGTGATCTTGTTACTTGGAGAATCAAATTCTACACGAAATGGCTGCAGGAGTTCAGAACATGGAAGTGAGTTTTAAACAGCAACGCGCCAAGCAAAGCACTGCTTTTATTCGACCGATTAGCTTGGTGGGTTAGTGTGTAGCTTTTAGCTAAAAAGTTGCAGATTCGAAACTAGTTGCTAGCTAGGGCAAGACACATCACGGACATTGCCTGAACCCAGCGGATTATTGGGTTCTACTAAATTGAAAGAACGTGTAAATCATAAACAACATACTGCAATAGCCCCGGTAACCGACAGTGGGCGAGAGGTGATCTGACGATTACACGTGTTTTAACCCCCTTGCGTTTTCCCATTCACGAGAATAAACATGAATATCCTATCCTCATATCCTATTACAATCTAAAACTGGGTGCAGGCATTATCAGCATCACGCGCCAGAAACGGGTATTTAAAGTGATTCACGGTTGAAAGTCGTCAATTGGAACGAGTCAACCATGATTTACCATGAATTTCGAACGTACTCAGAGAGTACGCCCATCGCATTGTCCCTGTTATTGCAAATGAATGTAAACCATACGCGCTTGAAGAGTCTGAAAATAGCACTGACACCTGCGCCCCCCCACACACGCAATGGACTAAGCACTGAACCATACTATGGCATATCGTTTATGGAATAAGAAACCAAATCTCCCAGTGATTTTATTGGGTTAAAGATCGGTTAAAATATCTCGTTAAAATAAGTGCAAAAGTTGCCGACCCCTGGTTTATTTCAATCAAATACTGATTTCGTTAATTCTGTACTTAACAATATCCCACAAACCGCAGGCAACAGAACATGATCCCGGTCGATCCGCTTCCAGTATGCAGTGCCATTAGACCGGTTGGAATGTGCAAGGATGCTACGAAGTTGGTATGCAAACCTAACCTCTACCAGTGCCCCGTATGCTACTGCAGTGATCACGATTACGCAAGTAAGTTTGAAAGCGAGCTCCGTTATTATAACATATATGGCATCCGGTATTAAAAATACTGCGGTGCGGAATATTTGGCTCCATTTGCATATTTAGAACTAAATATGTTTAAAATATAAATAAGATCGCTCTATAAAGCACAATGTTGTGTATTTGGTCAACCATTTTAATTTTCTTTTTTGAACTCAATTATCGCGCTGTATTTTTCTCTGTTGAAACAAAATGATTATAATTCCCCCAAAAATAATTGCCCAGCCACTTGAATCACATACTTTATTTCTAAGTGTAGCAAACTAAATTAAAGGTGGCAAATGAATTTTCCCCGAAAGAACTTCCAGGTAATATATATATATATGTACAATATTGAGGCCAAATATTATACGGGCAATGTCAAATAACATGCAGACAAAGCCAAAATTAAGGATACAACAGTTATGTTTGAAAGAAATATAGAAAACTTTAAAACGGTCGCGCTTTACTGCTCACTCTTTTTCTTTGTATCGTTTAATTAATATTTGTTTTTTAGAGTTTTGTTTTTCTTCTAGGTCTGGCAGGCTGCATCCGCTGTATTTATTTCGCTCTTGGTTAATGACGTCTTTTAACGATTTTTCGTTTTGTCATCTTTTCCTGTTCATTTGTCGTGATTTGCTTCATTTGCCGTTATTTAATACTGGGGCAAAAATTACTAAACCAAACGAAAATATTGTATTCAGACAAAAATTTAACATAACATGTAATATTTTAAACTCTTGCAGATTTGGCCCAGATTGAAGCAATGTGGAGAGGGGATTATGAAAAGTGGCGTTCTGTTCGCAATATGTACAACAGCATAAACACTGGTGGCCCCACGTCGGGCGGTACTTGCTAAGGGAAATCGCTAACCTTTAAAACTTGTGTAAATTTCAAAGTATATTAATCTGCTAAAACAACCTAGTATTCTGCCGTAGTGTGTGCTGTGCCCGCATTAGATTGTGGATTAGTAATTACAATAAACATAGACCAAAATGTATGCAATTGGTGGAGAACTTATAAGGATAGCAAGTGCGCAGTTATATAGCTCTTGCAACCTGACTGCGGGCAGATGAAAGCTTGTTCGATCAGATGTAGCTAAAGAGAGGCATTTAAGCTGTTTTTGCAAGGTTCGACTGAGGGATAGGATATTCGTGTTTATCTCCATGGGAAAAGCAAGGTGGTGTTAACACATGGACAATCGTCAGATCACCTCGCGCCCATCGTTGGGCTAATAGAGATATTGCAGTGTGTTGTGTATTATTCACACGTTCCTTTAATTTACTAGAATCTATTAATCCACTAGGTTCAGGCAATGTCTGTTAGGTGTCTTCCCCAAGGACACAACTGAATAGCTAGCGACCAGTTTCGAATCTGCAACATTTCGGTTAAAACCCGACGCAATAACCAACCACGCAAATCAGTCGGACATAAATCGCTAGGTCTCCAGTATTATATAGTTATCCGTCTTAAATAGCATAATAAAACATCGGTCTTTAACAACCACGCAGCCATTACACAGTGTATTTTAATCACAAGGAAAATAAGTATCTATAGACAGTATCCAATTCAGGTTCAATACGAAAACACACCCGAATGATAATACAGTATAATAATACATGTTAAATTACATCAAGTAAGCGGCCTATTGTTGCCTTAATCTTCATGACAAAAGGGTTTCTTCGGGAAAGTTGACGACAAAGTAAACAGTAAATTCTTTTTGAAAGCTATACACGATTATGACTAACAATAGTTTTGTTGTAAAAACAACTGTCGACGAATGACTATATTTCGTTCACTTATCTTGCTCCGTTCAGAATTCTTGGTAATCTAGTATTGTTTTACCGTCCAAATACTCCAGCAAGGAATTTTCAAGCAATCCAGTTTAAAACACGATACCTTGACGTCACAAAAAGAGAAACATCTTCCGTGCGATAGAGATTCGATGGAGCGTGGTTTTTGTGCGGTTGCTATAGCGACGGAGCAAACATAAGATCAACACCTCATTTTTGGACGATGTTTTTCAAGTTGGTTAGGTGAACTAATGCCCTGTGACGTCACAATACTTGCTTTAAGACGAAAATAGCGCGAAAAAATACTAGACAACTGGTACAGTAGGGTTACCTCTATAAAATGTTGTAATTTATTATTACTTTAAAGTAAGAACTTCGGGTAGATGTAAATACATAACCGCAGTGCTATAGTTTAGTCGAGTTTTTTGAATCATTAATCATGTTTTAAAACCAAGCATTTTTGCAGGGAATCATACTCTTACTCTAAAATAGCTCGGCGCCAGACGGTGTGTGATCTGTCGATGACCCGTGTGTAATTCTCCTTGGGTTTTGCCATTCACGGGGATAAACATGAATATCCTATTCCAATATCTTATCCCATGGCCAGTTACTAATAATGAACATTAACCTTGATAATTCTAGACACGCATTACCGATAATAAGCATTATTGCGTCATGAAAGGTTGAAAAATAAGGATGACGTATGAAATAAATGTTTATAAAGAGAGGAAAATGTTTTTCACCTTTCCAACGATTTTTGTCCATTTAAAGTGCCAGCTTCTTCTTCGTGGCCTGAAAATAAAGATTGGTGTAATTTTAAATGAATGGCGTTTGTTTGTTGAACGAACAAATACGCCGAGTTTCGTACTTTCCCAACAATTTGTATTTTTTTGGTACTTTTCCGTAGACCAGAGGTCGGCAACCTAGGGTTCCGAAATCGCATGCGGAAAATTTGTTTTTCTAATACAGCTTTTATTAGTTTTATTGCTACTGTAGCGTGACATTAATAAGTTTAATACCCATGCATAAGTGAAACAAACAGAAGAACACTCGCGTCTTTATCTTACACACTGTTGTTTTCCTGTTGTTGCAAAAATTATAATATTTCTGCGACTCCCAATAATGTTTATTTTGAGTAATACAGGTTAAAATGGATATATGTGTGCAAAAGGTCACCAAGCACTGTCATAAACTAACGTACTTAGGGAACCGTTGTTTTTACTGGACATAATTTCGTGCGCATCACGAGACTGGTGACGCAGGAACCACGTGCCAGCAGTGACGTATATGCCATTATTATAAAAAAAAACTTAAACTTTACGTTGCAAGCTACCTTGCCCACTCCATTATTCTTCTAATCCAGTTGTTTCCAAACTGTGATACTCAACTAACTTCAGCATACTGAATTTCCGAGAACTTTCAACTTTTAAAACTTATAGATTGAGTAATTTGAAATGGTGCGTTTTATTTGCCTTTAATTTGAGGTTTCAAACTTTTATTAATTTACAATTTTCTTATATTTTGTGTAAGAATAGAACCAAAGGCGGAGGAAGAACCCCAATCTATAGAAACAGCTCAATGCACCTATTTAAATGTAACTTAGGTGGTAACATTGTACTAAAGTTTAAAATGGTACGAGAGAAAAAGGTTTGGGAATCACTGGTTTAATCACAGATTATTTATCGAATAAGTATTTTGAATGTGAAACATTGTAAAAAAAGTAAAAAACCCGACTTAGTTCATGTAAATTTACACCCCATGTCCAAATTAGAAAGGAATCATAAAACTTGTCACCGAATTCACCGACAGCAGCGCGTGAGAAGCGTTGAAAGGTCTGTGACGTCATAAAAGAAACCGCGATGGAAGAGATAAAGTTTCGTCCACCCACCAACCTAAATTAGCCTTTCACCTACATAGAGAGAAGAAATATTCTTCATTATGACGTTACATTCGTTTCAACGCTTCCTGAACGCACAGGTGAAAAATTACCTGAAAAAATGCGTCGTCATTTTAGACCAGGGGTCGGCAACCTTTTGCATTTAAAAAGCCAATTTAACTAATATTTCACAAAAAAATAAAAGAAAAACAACATTGTGTGAGATAAAGACGCGAGTGTTCTTCTATTTGTTTCATTTTTGCATGGGTATTAAATTTATTAAGCGTTCGCTACAGTAGCAATAAAAATAGAAAGATCCGCATCAAAGGGATAAAAAAGCCCCATATAGCTCCGGAGCCGCAGATTGCCGACCTCTGTCTGAGGCGCTACATGGTGAAAAATCCGTATTTTAAACGAATTCGATGCTTGATCCTTCTACATTACGACAGGATACGCTCTAGTATTTACACTACCTCACAGGAAATCCCTCAACCTTGAGCATAGCTTGTGAAAATTCCATATTTAAGTCCAACGTATTAAAAGATCAGCGTGGTAAATCTCCGCTTAAAGTTAAGTGATGATTCAACTTTTTCAAAGAAAGTTTATTCATAAGATTCCAATGGGTTTGTGTTGTTGGTAACGGTTTAGATTCTAAACGTGGTTCTCAAAATATGGTATAACGCGTACCACAGGCGGTACATTGGAGACTTTCAGGTCCTACACGGTTAACTTCATCATGCTTATAAATTTGAGAAAGTTTTCGACTTTCAAAACTTTTAGATTGAGTAATTTGCAATGTTGCGTTTTGCGCTGTAATCAAAGCAATTCCTGGCATTGCCCCGCTTGTAGAGAAAAACAACTACATATATCGCATTAAAACTATTTTCCGTGTTTTGTTCAATTTATGGATTTTATGTCTTTATAGAATGACATATGTTAAAAATTTAATACAGCTAATTTTCTCATCTACTAATGTATAGTTTATAATAACTAAGGTGGGTACGCCAAAACTGTACAAAAGCTTAAAATGACACGAGAAAAAAAACGTTGTGAATCACTGGCTTAGAAGATAGAATATATATAATAATAATAATATAAAAGGAATTATTAAAAGACCACATAACGACACGTTATTATAAAATTAGAATAGTTTACCTTTGTCAAAGCGGATGGGTAATTTGTTCCCCCCCGTTGAATGTGAAGTGATTTGACCTTTTGTCACCGAGGCACGAAGGACAAACTAAAAATAGCCTCCCCCCTCTCCCACCTACGTAACATCGCGCTTTGGAAGATATATGATGCAAGACGTCACACCCGTTCCGCGTGACGTATTCCGCGTGACGTGTTCCTCGTGCTTTGCGGTGAAGATGCGTGACCAACGCACGTCGACCGCAAAACGACGTAATGATGGAAAATTTTTAGCCACAAAATCATGATTTACTCCGCAAAAATTCGTGTAAGGGCAACACTAAAAGGAAGAAACGAAGAAAACTGCTAACTAAAACTATGGAAAGTAATTCAACCATACCCTATAAACACTAATCTTAACCCCAGAACTAACCCTAACTCTAACCCCATGTTTAAAACTAACTTTAATGCCCTAACATTTATTTTAAAATGCAGTTTCCCTTCTTCACTCTTTCCCTCCCTTTAGTTTCCCCCGTGCGAAAGAATATTACGCAATCAATGCGAATAAGTCCAATTGACAATCAAGCTGGGGTCGGTTTTCGTGACGGTGTTACTTTGTTAAATAAAAAAGAGTTGAAATTATCTCGGGAGTCATGTTAAACTGATAACATAAAAAAGTGAAAATTATCTCGGGAGTCATGTTAAACTGATAAAATA
>CH002980.1:260250-294520 GCA_000149265.1 Ciona savignyi | reverse complement strand
ACTACCCACCAGTATCCCAACCAACAATATGGTCAGATGGACATGGCATCCACCATTAAATATCCACCATCATATACCTTGCAGGCGGCATTCTCTCCCATGTCCGATCTGCGTCCAGAATCTCGTCGGTGGTGGTTGGACTGCCACTAGGTGTCACTGAGTGGTGTATATAAGGGGTTCTACCAGCGTGCATGGTGGAAATAGAGTTGGTGGGTGTGGTTACATGGGGTTCCCTGTGCGATGCAGCTTTATTGAGCAGAGTTTCAACTTGGGGGTCTGAAAGGTTTTTAACAGATTTTGAACTTCTTGCCTAAATATGGTATGATAGGAGGATAGGATACTCATGTTTGAGTCAGATATGCTAACAATGCTCAGACGGTTTGGACTTAAAACCTCTGCACTGTAGTCTACAATAGCTTTTACACTGCACTAGATTTGTTCTGATCTTATCGCTAAGACTGTTATGCCAATGCGTGACTTTCAGCCATACATTTGTGTCCTTGAGCAAGGCATTTTGCGGACTCCTCCTAAATCCATGTGGATTAAAAAGTTGTGCTAAAACAAGAGAAATTTCTCAACCATGTATAATCTACTGTTTATGCCTACATAATAAGCATGATACTTGATATTATGTTCTGTCAATCATGGGAATAAAACATGAATATCCTATACATATCCCAAAAACTATTTTTATTGTGAAAAAAGTAGAAAAATAAACAACAAACTTGTGGTAAGCAGGTGCTCCAAATCTGAATTGTGATTGGTTGATTCAATACGCTTGGTTGGGTTCGATAACACCACGTCAGATGAGGATGACATTTCGGATTCCGACCTGAGTAGGAAGGTGGGAAAATGGTGGTGTTTTAGAGCATTGGTCCTCAAAAATGGATCGGCAGAACATTTTTTATGGACCACAAACAAATTCGAAGTGACCAAATCATGGAAACATAAAAAAAATTATTTTACCACTTCGTTAAATGCATATAGAAAGTAATAAAATCAATAGGTTTGATCTTAGGTAAATTCCAATGTCAATATAAAAAGGCCATTAACAAGAAGAATTCAAAACTGACTGCAAAGTATTAGAGGTGATATCAAGCAATCTTCGCCCATCAATCAATCGCATTGCTTCCGATATATTATCGCTTGTTAACATTGTTGTATCTGGTGGCAAAAATAAATAAAAGGTATGCATGGAAAACTTTTGATTGAACATTAAAAACTGTGAATTTTTTAACCCGACTTATGGACTTCATTGCACATAGATAATAGCAAAAAAAACAATAAAGATTTTCTGTTTAGCTCTAATTTTATGCCTTCCTATTATTAATTGTCATATTTTAGTTTAGGTTATTAGTTTAGTTTATGTTTTGTAACCACGTTGAAAACACAAAGCAGGATCTTTACAAGGACAGTCATTAAAACACGTATAAAACCAATCAATTATTAAGTTTCGATATATTTAGATGTGGCCGATTAACCAACATAAAAAAATAACTAAAAATAAAAAATAACACTAAGCTTTGAAGAAAAGTGTTCGGTAAAGCGATATTAATGGCGATTCTTTCCTTATATTGTAAACATCAAATTTGTATTAATTATACCAAGCTTACTTTGTTTTGTTGAGTTTGGTGCATCTTTGTTGGAAAGATTAGTTGAAACAGACAACCCAGCTCTGACATTTCTATGCTCATCATACACTCTGGAACATAACAAAGTGTTTATCACAGGCCAAATGTGGGAAATAGTTTCTCTGACAGAGGTGTTGAAAACCTGCAGCTCTTTTATTCTTCTGATGTGGCTTTTATTAACTCTTTCACTCCCGGCCAAATGCATTAATTCAAACATGCTGTCCCGCAGTGTTTTTTACAATTTTTAGTCATTTTCAAATTAGCACAGTTTTTCTAAAGTTTATGCTATGATTTAATATTTAGTATGGTTGGAAAGATAATTTATCCCTCTTTTAAACAAGCTGCACATCTAAAATCTACCTCTAATAAAGAATATATTATGTAAACTTTAGTGAACACCACTTTTTATGCAAAGAAAATTCTGCTCGACTTTGAAAAATTTGAGGTGCACTGACAAACGAAATACTCACTTATTATTGGAATGCCCAAATGATATGAAAGTTGGAATGTAGATTGTCTAATAGTTTTTGTACTCAGGAAAATTCGAACTGTATTTTTATCTTCAGTAGTTTTTTTTACTATTTGTAATTGAAATTCGAGCTCTCAGCAGGACGCTCTCAGCAGGCACAGCTGGGTTCATGCTTTGGTGAACACGCGGCGTACCGCCCGTGGCGAAAACGTCACCAACGCTCTCCTTTTTATCTCAACGGCACGTAATTTACAGAGAATGTAAAGAAAGACTTGCTTGACAAAAAGAGCTTCTCTGCAAGTTAACACGACTCCTATTAGCTGAGTTAGTCACGTGTAAATTCGTGTAAAATCGATAGAAATAAGAGGCGAAGCCTTGAAAAAGAAAGGCTATCACTCCTCGCATTTTTAATATTTCTCCACGATAATCACAGAGAATAAAATATAGGGTTTCCTTGATCGAATGAGCCATAGCTGAGGTCTCTACCATTACGCATTGCGGAGAAATCGTTTTTTAGATTTGTATCCATTTATGGACAGACGGGATACCATGTTTTCCCACCAACTCGCCATATATGGCGAGTTGGGAGGGAAAGAGTTAATTTTATTGCTACTGTAACGAGTGCTTAATAAATTTAATACCCATGCGTTAGTGAAACAAACAGACAAACACTACTGTCTTTATCTGACACAGTGTTGTTTTTCCTTTATTAGGAAAATATCTTAAATTTTGCGGCTCCCACTGATTTTTATTTTAAGTAATATCGGTTTAAATGACCCTTTAAGTGCAAAAGTTTTCCGACTCCTGTTATGACATATTTTGCAGCAATTTCAAGAAAAAACATCTTATCCTTACTCACTAACACAAGCCAATTGTATTACAGTTTTTCTGACATATAGATATTTTTGAGAAATTTCAAAACAAATTGTAACCTAATTAACCCACCTGTGTTCAAATCGTTTAACTGGGGTAGCTGGGGCTGAGGTACACCCACGTGGAACATCTCGGTGTGTGGGGGTTCTAACCCCAGGGTTTTGAAAGTTGGGTCCAAAACTAGAGGATTTGAGACAACTTTTTCGGCCATTTCTGTAATGTTCTATGTTTTACTGTTATTTTCCAGACACACATACAATGGATAGGATATTTATGTTTATTCCCTTGAATGGGAAAACCAAGGGGGTTAACACATGGGCAATCGTCAGTTCAACTCATGTACACCGGGTTTCCACAACTATTGTGTTGTATATGATAGACACGTTCCTACAATTTAGTAGAAACCATTATCCGCTGGGTTCGGGCAATGTCCGTTTATTGTCTTGCCCAAGGACACAACCGACTAGCTAGCGACCATTTTCGCACCTGTAACCTTTCGGCTGAAAGGCGCGATGTTAAAATATTTCATTTTAGTGGATTTAATAAATTTTAGAATATTTAAGTCACAAACTCAATCAATGTGGTCACACCTGTTCATGCTGTTTGAATCAAGATGAGAATAATGAAGTGAGTCTTCGTGCTTCATTGATTTCCTCATACTTTCACGTAACTTGTCCTCCTTCCGCTTGGCGGCGACAGAGAGTCGCAGAATGAGGTCCGACAGCGAATTTCGATCAACTACCCCACCTAGTGTAGACTCTGTAGCAGCAAGATCGGCCTAACGAGGAATAATTTGTTTCTATTTAATTAATTTTTTTTTTATTTAATTAATTTTATTTAATTTATTTAAGAATAAACGAAATCTAAGAATAATTCGAACAAAATGTATTTTTAAGTGGAAAGTTAAAATAAACCTAAGAATTTCGTTTCCAATATATGTTAAGTAAAAAAAAACAAATATTTTAGAGATAATTTATAAACATATTTTATTTAAACCTTTAATGTTTAAATTTTAACATTAAAACTTTATTAAAATTAAGTCATGTAACATTGCCTAATATCAAAAATGGCAATTTTGTCACATCCCAACCTATATTTAAACACCTTAGGATAGGATAGGATATTCATGTTTATCCCCATAATTGGGAAAACCAAGGGGGTTAACACACAGGCAATCGTTAAATTACCTCGCGCCCAGCATCGGGTTACCGGAGCTATTGCAGTGTGTTGCTTATGATTTAGAAGTTCTTTTAATTAAATAGAACCCATTTATCTGTTGGTTCAGGCAATGTCCGTTTAATAAATAACTTGTCATAATTTAACATACCTTAAGATCATCCACCAATCTAAGTGTTCGCTGTAAATCTTCCAACTGAGATTTTGGTTGCGCATCACTGTAGTCTTCAGAATTTACAGTGTTGCCCGTTACATCATAGTTACGAGGTGTGGAACAATTTGATGTCTGGGTAAATGGTTCGATCTATTAGTCTGGTGGATTAGTGCATCGCCTTTCAGTCGAAGAGTTGTAGGTACAAGACGGGTCCCTAGCTGGTTGGTTGTGTCCTTGGACAAGGCACTTAACGGACTTTGCTTGAATCTAGCGGATTAATGGGTTCTACCATTTGTGTCAAATAAACGAATAAATAACGATTTTTTGGTATAAATTATGGATAACTCTATATTCCATATCCATGACTTAAGTCCGCGTATATTTAGGTCAGCTTGGAAATAGCCCATGAGTTAAAACCCACTGGCACTGGCGCCAAACGAGGGTATGCAAAGTACGCCAGCCTACTCTGGCAAAATTCCATGCAGCATAACCTGATTTTTATGCGTTTCGATCATCAGATTGTCTACATTAATTGCTTGTATGTACTACAATTGAACTGTGCAAGACATACAAGCGTCGCAATGGGAGAACAAAGCGTTTTTTTAGTGTTTACATAAGTACATACACGGTAATTCCTAGTGCTGTGCTGATCAGGATTTTTCACGATCATTAAAATCCTTGCCGATCCGATCGCGATCTAAATTGCGCCAAAAAAACGTCTTTTTTCTGACGCGAAAATGCAAACTATGAGAGAAATATAGTTTTACTTTACAGCTATAAAGCGATTAAACTGTTATTTACACTACTTAGCCTAATTGCACAGTTTAAGCTTAAGCCAAAGCTTAAAACATATTAAATTTTTAATTTTTATACGATTTGTGGTAAAACGTATAATATATATATATATATATTGTTAATGCGAGAGTTTTTGTTGATTTAGATTATTATTTCCTGTTTTCTATGACGTCATTATTTTCTCTCATTTGCCTTTTTATCCTTTGTTCTCTTTGTTTTGTACACGTGTAAGGCGTGGCTTTAGTTTATTTCTTTAGTATTTTCGGTGACCCTTTTAGTTGTACGTGAGAGTCCGTGGTAAACGATCAAAAGAGTTAAATAGACAAAACCATTGTAATAGATAGAAAGAAAGATTAATCTGTAGTGAACAGATTGACCTGCCTAATCCCCCAAACTCAGGTATTTAATTTATATTCTTCTGTGTTTATTATTTATTGTTTCGTATTATTTATATTGTGTTCATTTGTTTCAGTTACCGCATTCAATAAACTTCGCTGAAGAAAAGCGCGTAACTGCTAAGGGGCAATAAGGCAAATTCAGAACAGTAACTGAGTGGATTGGCAATTTAACTACACATGATGGAGACGAAATTGCCCAAAGAAAGCAGCGCGTCGTTTGAGGCTGAAACAAATCAGCAGACGCGAGACTCACAAGCAGTGGCCCGAAGTGATGAGACAGACGTGGCGATGCAGAACTTAGCTGGAGAAGAAAATGTAACAACACGGAAACATCGACATCGAGATAACGAACTTAATAATGGGGATAACTCTGAAAGTTGGAACCAAATGGAAGGTCAACTAAACGATAAATTAGACGTACTGGATATGGCCATAATTGGAAATGATTTTGTCGGAGTGCAAAATGCGAGTTATAACTTATCATCGATAAATTCAAACATGGAAACGATCACAGAGAAACTCGATTCAACCGAACGTGAAACGTTGGGTTCGAGGATCACCAAATGCAAGGAACTTCTAGCTAAAGCTAAGCAAGAGGCAAAAATAACTGTGATTCAGCTTCGACAAGAAAGAATCTCCTTGAAATCCAACTCCTACA
This sequence comes from Ciona savignyi, assembly GCA_000149265.1. Taxonomy (NCBI): domain Eukaryota; kingdom Metazoa; phylum Chordata; class Ascidiacea; order Phlebobranchia; family Cionidae; genus Ciona; species Ciona savignyi. Next base: position 288,366 of record CH002980.1, on the reverse strand, counting down.
AAAGTTCAACCAGCAAACGTTCCAGCCGAAAGGGTGAGTCCGCGGAAGAAATGATAAAAAAGGAGCGTTACAAACAAAATATCGCTGCTGCTGGTTTAAAAGCAAAACTCGCTTTCACTAGGAAACAAAATGAACTAGAATTGGCAAAAATGCAAGCCGATAAAGATTTATCTTTAAATCGCATTTCCTGTAAAATCGCAGAAAATGACGCCCGAGCATCGGCTTGTCTGGAAGCGGAAAGGATTGAAAATCCTTTTGGAATAAGACCAGAGGATATTTTAGAGTTGCTACCTGTAAACAAATGTACGTCGGTTCGCGAACAAATGAACCATGCCGAACACACTTCAATTCCTCAGGCGGCAGAGAGCGTCCTTGCAACGACAACGGACGACACGAACGAATCGCTCCGAAAAGCACCTTTAATTACAATGCACCACTTCCAATAACCACTTTACCCTCTGTTTCGTAAAGATTACCGGATATAAAAGTAGATGTATTCGATGGCACCGCAATCAAGTTTCCATCGTGGGAAACGGCATTCGATGCACTGATAGAGGCGAGATCAAGTTGCGTTGCACAGAAACTTAATCTCTTGCAACAACACTTAAGAGGTGAACCAAAGGAAGTAGTTGATGGCTTTTTTCTTTTACAATCGGAAGAAGCGTATGAGGCCGCAAGATCAACTCTTAAAAAAAGGTATGGAAACGAATGCGTTATTAGCAAAGCGTTTACCGATAAGCTATATTCCTGGCCACCAATTCACCATTCTGATTCATTGGGTCTCAGACGATTTTCGGACTTTTTAATTCAAGTTCTTACTGCAAAGAACAAAATTGCAAGCTTAAATATTTTGGATTATCCGACCGAAAGTTCAAAAATAATTTCACGACTTCCACTCTTCATAGCATCACGATGGAAAGACGCAGTGATAGATTGGAAGGAGAGAAACCCTGGTTCATACCCACAATTTAAACAGCTGGTAAAGTTCATAGAACGACAATCCGAGAAGGAAAACATACCGGAGCTTCAAAAGACGATGGCAAGTGACAATCGGAGAACAGCATCATTCGTTACAAGGTCGAATGACTCTCAAGATGGCCCAAGGAAAATAGACGGTAAATGTTTTTATTGCGGTGAACGACATCACATAGATGAGTGTGAACTGTTTTCAAGAATACCTAGAAGGGAAAGAAAGGATTTCTTAAGAATTAAACGACTTTGCTACTCTTGCGGTTCAAGTCAGAACCACATTGCCCGACAGTGTCGACAGAGAGTACAATGCGAAATTTGCAAGAAGACGCATCTGACTTGTTTACATATGGATTGAGAAATCGAAAAAACAGAATGTAAATGCACTATGCTTTGTGGTAACGCCATTCAGGGAGACGACTCTTCGATGATTCTTCCAGTTTGGGTTAAAAGTACGAAGGCCCCGTCGACTGAAGTGCTGACGTACTGCATTTTGGATCCACAATCGAACATGTTCCTTTATTTCCGAAGAGCTTAAAGAATGTATGGGAGTTGCCGGCACAGATACAAATATCAACCTATGCACAATGATGGGTAGAAATAACGTTAGTGCCACTACACGAATTCGAAAGCTAGAGATTTCCAGTTTTGACCGATCGGTGCGAATTCCTCTACCCGCTGCATACACACGACCAGAGATACCTGCAGCTCGGAGTCAGATACCTAGGCCTGAATACGCCTTGCGATTCAAACATTTGGCAAAAATTGCGCAGCAGATCTCGCCGTACAAACCGCATGTACCTGTAGGTATGCTCATTGGAACAAACGTTCCAAGCGTCACTCGACCCCGAGATATAGTCTGTGGGAAAGAAAATGAACCGTATGCTCAAAAATCGATCCTTGGCTGGGGTATCGTAGGCATCGTCTGTAAAAATCACCCAGGCGTTTTAGACTTGACAACTCACTGCTGCATCGCAAGTGAAGAATGTGCAAATGGCACTATGATTATAAAAGGATGTAAGGAGATTATATCACCACAGCAAGTTCGCAAAGGGATGGAGCTAGACTTCCATCGAGAACGAGTGCACCGATGGAAGTGAAAGTAAACTTTCATTACAAGACCAGAAGTTCGAAAATATAGTCGGTGAGAACATTGCGCAATTACTAGATGGTGGATACCAAAGGCCACTTCGTATAAAGCACAACAACATGCGACCTCCACAAAATCGACCAATTGCGAAATGGAGACTTGGCCATTTAAAGCGACGCTTACGCCGAAATGGTCAATATAGGAGCGATTACAAAAAGTTTATGCACAATGTAATTAAACTTTTTGATAAATCTGTGGACAAGCCCTCAATTTATGAAAATACGAACCGGACAAACTACATACCACACACCGGGAAACATTATTCCAAGAAGCCAAAAAATCCATGGGGTCTGTTTGATTACGCAGCAGAATACACTGGTATAACTTAAACGATTACCCGACGAGAAGCCAGACGATTACCCGACGAGGAGCCAGACGATTACCCGACGAGGAGCCTTATCCAAAACCGTTATACCCGTTATCGCCATTTACTGTATTGTTTAACGCAATTTACTGTATTGTATAACGCCATTTACTTGTGTTTAATGTTTTAAAGGGAAAAATTTGTGAAATTTTTGGGAAGCCATGTTAATGCGAGAGTTTTTGTTGATTTAGATTATTATTTCCTGTTTTCTATGACGTCATTATTTTCTCTCATTTGCCTTTTTATCCTTTGTTCTCTTTGTTTTGTACACGTGTAAGGCGTGGCTTTAGTTTATTTCTTTAGTATTTTCGGTGACCCTTTTAGTTGTACGTGAGAGTCCGTGGTAAACGATCAAAAGAGTTAAATAGACAAAACCATTGTAATAGATAGAAAGAAAGATTAATCTGTAGTGAACAGATTGACCTGCCTAATCCCCCAAACTCAGGTATTTAATTTATATTCTTCTGTGTTTATTATTTATTGTTTCGTATTATTTATATTGTGTTCATTTGTTTCAGTTACCGCATTCAATAAACTTCGCTGAAGAAAAGCGCGTAACTGCTAAGGGGCAATAAGGCAAATTCAGAACATATATATATATATATTGTGTATATTTGGTCGTACCTTTGCTGTGATTATACAGGGGCGATTGCGTCAATGAAACAACAAATTATTAAGAAAATACCGGACGCTTTTATAAGGTAGTTAAAGATATATTCCAAGCATAAGTTTTATATTCGGTAGCAAGTGTATTAATGACCTTTAGGAAAGCTAATCCGTTTCTTTTAACCTAATTTATTAAGCAATTTTCGGCGTAGCATGTAAGTAGGAGGATTGTTTGGCCTTGGTCCAACTTGCACCTGGCCGAAATGAGTAGAAATCTTTTTGATGACTCGTGCGAACGCTCGAAGCGCACGCTAATGATAAGAGAGATTAATCTAATGTTTTTTTAGTATAAACAGTCTGTTATAAATTATTAAAAATATGATTTATTGTGGTTTGCATGATTTAGCTTTACAGAATGATTAGTTAGATCCCGCTATGTTTCGTACTTTTTAGGTACGTCTTTAATTGCGGAGATTTGATTTCCCAGACGCGCACATACACCTTTGGAATATAACATTTGTTTTACGAATTATTCCACGCGAGTAACGAAAGTCGGATGGTTTACGTTGGGACGATTAAATTATTTTGTAAATCCTTTGGCTGCAAACCGGGCGATTATAACCTAACCGGAAGCTAAGGAATTTTTATAGGATTGGATGGGCTATAAACATTTACACAAGCTTAATAAAGAAGCGTACAACAACCACTGGCAACTATAATATCTTATATTCTATATAGGCGTCTAAAGGAACTCATAACACTAGAGCACCTAATATGCGTAGACGGCGTAGTACGTTTCTCCTTACCGAAAGCGCATCTATTGTGCGAAGACGTCCGAACATTTTTTTAAACTGAGAGCTCGGAAAACAACTTGCATCATCGCATCGCTTTTTGTGGCAATCAAAGATACATTACCGTAAATGTCAGTTGAAGTCTAAGGTCAACATTGCAGAACAAGAAAAGTTTATACAAGTTATTCACTCATTTTTTTTTGTTTTTAGCTGGAGATTTTATTACAATCAGCGCGACGAACGCAAGGGTTCCTAATTTATTAAATAAATTTTTTACTAATCATGCCGAATCGGTACCAGCTCGAATTTTTTTTAACAATAAGAGCCTAGTTTAAAATGTCTAAGAGATAGATTCCTGGGCAATTAAATGTTTAAAAAATGTTTGGCGCGCCGGCGCGAAATTGATTTTCTCTTAACCCTCGCATACCCTGGCTTTTCCTACGTTCGGCGCCTGCCCACTGGTTTAATCAAACAAATAAAATATTTAAAGCAGTAGGCACAAAGAAAAACAAACAATTGTTTTTGAAACTGTACCATGTCAGATGTTTCATCTGCACTTGAAAATTCCAACACTTTTCGAGTATTTCTTTTCCTGTAGAAATATCACCTTCAAGTTAGTTTTTTAAAATCATAATTTTAATAAACAAATTGGAGAGTAAAACTGGACCACAGTAGAGTATATGTATTGTTCGACAGATTTAGTCTTGTGGCTAAGTGCGTCACTTTTTAACCCAAGGGTTGAGGGTACGAAACTGGTTGTTAGCTATTGAGCTGTGTCCTTGGGCAAGGCACTTAACGGACATTGACTGAACCCAGCGGATTAATACGTTTTACTAAATTGAAGGGACATGTTAATCATACACATAACACTGCAATAGCTCCAACGGTGGGCGCGAGGTGATATGACGATTGCCCATCCATAAACCCCCTTGGTTTTCTCTTTCATCGGGATAAACATGAATATTCTATCCTTATAATTGTATATTCATATTGTGCAATAAAAACTTTTGTTTTTTTTTTCAATTTGCAGCTTTTTCGACTTTTTTTTCTTGTGACTAAAACTAGTTAAAATGAAGCCACAAAAATTACCGGTTGTAAGATGGACGAATAGATGGATATGTGGATTCTGTCTCCCATAAACTTGTGGTGGTGGATTCACTGTCTGAATACTGAAAAGGATGGATTGTAAGATATATTGGAACCACATCGGCAATATGTCATTGTCAATTGGTTGGTAGGATACTAGTTATCTAGGGAGCAGAAAACACAAAAAGCGACAAAAAAGGATAAACATATGGTTTTGCAGCATAGAATATAAGTTAACCCAGTGGTTACACTTTAAGCAAAGGGTAGCACACCAAAAGAAAAAATAGTTTGTGTCTAGAAAACATACACTAATTTTGCAAAAGAGTTTTTTGCAAAATATTGAAGAAAAAAAGAAAAATAGGACAAAATGAATGCAAAATTGCACATAATCACACTGTAATTTTTACCAGAACACCACAGTACAGATATATTTCTGAGCTTAGTATATTATTATTTAACATTTGTTTTTTACAGAAACTTGTCAGGGATGCATTCAACTTAGTGTTCAGCAATATTATATTTTAGTTTTTTTTTTGCGCCCTATACTTTAAGTTGTTTTAAATGAGGTTTCGCTTAACTGTATTTGTGTGATTAAAACTATAATTTTTAGTTATGCAATGTAAGTAACATCCTACAGTCCCTGCCACCAAGTATAGAGTCATAGTGTTAAACAATTTAATTCAATTGAATTCAAGTAATGTGGGTTTATTCACATGATCATTTTATGATTAAATAATTACCAGAACTGATAACGAGTCACCAATTTCATGCAGGTGGCATTTCTGACTTCATTTACTGAAGCGAAAGATGATTTTACATGATTTTAATCATTTTATGATTGCGTTTATGAAGATAATTTATTATAAAATAACTTACTGCAGATTCTGTCATGTCATAGTCAGCATTATCTCTAATGTGGATAGAAGGCTGGTAAAATCGCCTTTTCTGAAAAGGGTTGGAATTTCGACGATAATTCGGTTGATCTTTGAAAGGTATGGGGGTAACCTGTGTAATTTTTACCCGTAAAAATGTATTTCAAATCACAGAATAGTGTGGTGGGTTAGTGCGTTGCTTCAATCCGAAGGGTTGCTGGTTCGAAACTGGTCGCTAGCTAATCCGTTATGTCCTTGGGCAAGACACTTAGCGAACATTGCCTGAACCCAGTGAAATAAAACGTTCTACTGAATTGAAGGAATGTGTGAATCATAGACAACACACTGCAATAGTTTTGGTAACCCAACAGTGGGTGCGACATGATCTGACGATTGCACGGTTGTTAACCCCTTGATTTTCCCACCCACAGGGATAAACATGAATATGCTATTCTATAACCTGGGGATTAATTTGCTTCGATGACTTGACTTTAAACCACGAATTAAAGAAATAAATATGATTTGTTGCAACACTCACTGATTCAAGATTCGAGCGAGAGGTCAACAGGTCATCTGTGTCAACACTATCCGATCCGCATGTGTCATCTGTGTAGGAACTTGGTAGCAATTGCCGAGCCAACCTGATCTCTTTCTCTATCGTAGAGGGAGCTGAGAAATGTGAGGTTAAATTTAACTCATGGCATTAGGGTTTACTGTTTAAAATACTAAAAAAAATTGATCTGTGCCGTTGACGATTGTGTCATTAGGCAATGCACTTAACGGACATTGCCTAACCCCATCGGATTGATGGGTTCTACTAAATTAAAGGAATGTGTAAATCATACACAACACACTTAATAGCTCTGGTAACCCGACGGTTGGTGCGTGGTAATCTGACGATTTCCTGTGTCAAAACTTTTATACTAAAGAAGATATCATAATTTCATGTTGGTACACCAACATCATATGGCCAATACTTTAATACAACCTATGCTTCAGGTAGTGGATTTGATTTAATTTACTTTATTTTAGTTTCCACGATGAAAACAAGCAGCATGAACTTCTATAAAAATGGAAACAATAAAAATTGACTGTATAAATACTGAAAAATATAGATGATCATAATTTCATATGTCGGTTAACCCATGGTGTTTGACTATTTGTCATAAGACTCCTGCTCAAAGTCGAGTTACGAATTTCCCTGTGAATGGGAAAACCAAGGAGGTTAACACACGGGCAATCGTCAAATCACCTAGCGCCCACCGTCGGATTACCAAAGCTATTGCAGTGTGTTGTGTAGGATTCACATGTTTCTTTAATTTAGTAGAACCTAATAATCCACTAGGTTTAGGTAATGTCCGTTCAGTGCCTTGCCCAAGGACACAACCAACTAGCTAGCGACCAGTTTCGAACCCTGCAACCCTTCGGCTAGACTAATCTGTATAAACATATGAATAATTGTCTTTCTTACCAGCGGTGATGGTTCGCTTATATTGTTAAGGATCAAGAAAGACTAAAATGTTACCGTACCAGATTTCAATTTGGCTCGTCGGACTTCCCTTTTAATGGGTGTCTGAGTGCAGTTCTCTGTGAGAGATTTAGCAAGCTCCCAGGTTTGTTCCTCGTCAAAATGATGGATGTACTCCTCAAGCACTTTGGAAGCGGATGAGTAGATCTTGTCATTGTACCGGATCTTGTATAAGGATGGCCTGGTAGTAGCAGGATATATAGGATAGGATAGGATATTCATGTTTATCCCCGTGAATGGGAAAACCTAGGGGGTTGTCACACGGGCAATCGTCAGATCACCTCGCGCCCATCGTCGGGTTACCGGAGCTATTGTAGTGTGTTGTATATGATAGACACGTTCCTTCAATTTGGTAGAACCCATTAATCCGCTGGGTTAAGGCAATGTCCGTAAAGTGCCTTGCCCAAGGACACAACCGACTAGATGCGACCAGTTTCGCACCATCAACCTTTCGATTGAAAGGCGACGCACTTAACCGCTAGACCACCGGGCCTGACCAGTGTAATGTATAATTGTCCGACTGCATGGTGGATTATTGTGTCGTGTTTCAGCCAAAGGGTTGCAGGTTCGAAACTAGTCACTAGCAAGTTATTGTGTCCTTGGGCAAGGCACATTGCCGGAACCCAGTGAAATTAACAACGGAATATTTTACCTTTCAGAACCCTAATATAGAGGATATGGACTCTGTTAACAGAAAAGACTTATAGTTTAGACATTTTATATATAACTATCAATTTTTTAATTTAAGTTTGTATAATAAATCACTACTACTATGTATGCTGATTAAGTGATTTAGTTGTATTTATAATGAAAACTATATACTAAAAAAATTATTCTAATGGTATTTTTAAACACTTTTGTTTTTAGAAAAGTAGGGATTAGAACAGGGGTGGGCAACATACGGCCCGCGGGCCAGGTCCGGCCCGTGAAGGAATTTTGACCGGCCCCCATACTGCATCTAACAATAACCTGTAATGTGGCCCAGGTCCGGCCCGCTGTCTGTATCCAACCACACTCTGTAATGTGCATCATTTCTAAAAGTTGCCTATCACTTTCTCTTACCGCACTGTTACTGCGAGCTGGTGAAATAAACAATTACCTTAGTGAACAAACAATTGCATTAGCACACTCTTTAAAGAAACAAAAGGTCAAAGCAAACGGCGTTGTAAACATCACCCACTGCTGGATACTGTGTAACAACGTGACTAATAGGGTGGAATTTTCTTTAGCTGGTATTAGTTATATTTAAATTCTAAATATAAAGGGATTTTATAAATTATTAAGGAATATTAACCAAGGAATATCCTAAGAAACGTTAATTTAAAAGAGAGTGTCGAGCATTTAACAAAGATCGAATACCGAACTATTTTTTACAAAGATTGGCAACTAAGCATATGTTCACTGTATGGTCAGGGTGTTGCGGTATTAAAAGAGCATAACATTAGTCGTCATTATTTGACGAAATATGGAAACTTTATGGCAATAATTTAGTGAATATTATTCATCTAATAATCCGGCCCACCAAAGACTTTATTTTCCCACATCTGGCCCGCCGACTAGAAAAGTTGCCCACCCCTGGATTAGAATAAAAAGGGTATATATAAAATTTTTGAAAATAAAAATTTGCACCTTGAATTTCGATGATTTCCAATTTCTTCAGCCCCCAAAACCCCATCATCCATAAATAAACTTGTAACCGTGGAAACAGGAGATTTTGGATCAACACTTCGCATCTTATATTTTATAAAATCATTTCGTTTAAAACATCTGCAATATTCGGCTGGTTTTTCATTAAATATTCTACCTCTTTATTTTCAAATTTATCTTCTACTATACCTGGACACTTTAATTTCTACTGTAATTTGGCATAACTGAGTTTGTCATTTTAAAAACGTTCAAAGCACAAGGCATCACAAGCCAGTATAACTGTTTTTGATGCTGTTGTGTTTTTTTAGAAAGTTCTTAAATTGAACCAATTTCAAATAATGCTGTTTTCATATAAAGGATTTTAAGGTTGTTTGTTTGTTTGCTGTTTATAGTATCAACAAAGTCTATTCATGCAAAGTATCAAGTGACTTTAGTTAACTTAACACTATTATTATAACAGACGTTGGTGAATAGAAATGATACTTAAATAATAAAGTGTAATTTAATATCTAGTGTTATCAGTGTTTCAATAATAAATAGCGACAAAAAGTAGTAATTTGTATTGGTAATTAAATTTTATTTTTGTAATATAAAATTTTCATTGTTTGAAAATCCCTTTTTGAACTTGAATATGAAAACAAAGTTTTGTTATGTAATATAATTTTAGGTTAGTTATGCACAGTGAGTTACACATGTCCACAGTCAAGCTGCTCATGGTCTATCATAGTGCTTCAACCTACACTATTATTTAACATAATTTCAGTTCGTAAATAACTTTAAAATTTTGATAATATTTGTTTCGGTTTTATTATATATGTTTTAAATTCACATATTAAAGATATACTATACACCACAAGTTGGTATAGTATTTAATTAACTTCCATGTTGTAAGGCCAGAAAATTCTTGCCTTGGTTATTAATGATTACATACTCTGATTGACTACAAGACTCTATTGTAGTAGTTTTAGAAACTTAGGTGGGCAAAATGTAATCTAATGTCTTCCCAAGTCAGTATGACAACGCATATGCTAAATCTCCCCCCCCCCCCCCCGATATTTTAGTTATAAATAACCCAGCAGAAAAAATTATAATATGGATCCAGACATGTTTTCTCTTTTTTATCAGGGCTTAGTTTCAAACTCATGATGGGCTCGTTGCTAAGGCAATTTTTTATAACATGTATCCATAATTTGCAATATTATAATTGTCACTATTTGTACATCCCTAATTAGCAACAAACATCGTTTAATCAAGATCTGATGAACTTTCAACAATGACTCTCATTTCCCCATCCCATACTAACAGCTTTACAAATGAGTATTATTTCTATACAATGCAGATGTAAAAAAGGGGATGAGTTTTAGTAGAATTAACCTAAAAAATATACATAACTCAACAAAAAATGTTATCCCGGTTATACATGTCTATGTTCATTTTTAGATTTGTTGTGCTAAATTTAGATAAACCAAGAACTCCAGTGGAACTAAGTAAATAGATGACAAGGAAAAGGATTTGTCACTTTGTGAGCAGTTGCCATCTTTGTGGCATGCGTTGCGTTTGTGGCAAGGTTAGTTAGTTGTATTTTATAGCTAAAGCTTAGTTTTAACAATGCACCTATGTTTTCTCCCCAGCTAGATTTTTATTAAGTTTTACACGGTTTACTCATAATTTTATTACAATTAATTTTTAACAAATATTCTACATATGTTTAGAATTGCAAAAGAAAAAATATATTAAAACGACGTTTAAAACTTAAAAAATCTTTTGCCAATAAAAAATACTACAAATAAAAGAAATCATAAGGTCATTTTATTCTATTTTTACTCTGTGTGTAACCAAAATTCCAAGTTTATCTATCATCATTATAGTAGATTTTAAGGTAAAATTTATATCACACTTTCTGCCACTGATGATCTTTTTTCTGTTTTTTATACGGGTGGATCTAATTACTATAGGATCACTTGTATCAAGCGCTTTAAACCCTAACCCTTCAAACGATCGTGTAATAATTAGAGGTAGGCCTACCGTTTTTATACATATGAATGCATTTTTTAAAAAGTTAATGGCATAAACTGTAAGTAGTATGAAATATAAATCATATTATCATATTATATGGTTTTGGTTTTCAATATATTTTTTATTTTAAAACATTGTTCTCCTGATTTCGATCCCTGCTTTCCACTATTGCCTGCCTGCTTGACTATTTGCACACATGCTTGGGGAAAACTAAAAGGAGGGAAAGCGGGAAGGAGTGAAACTGCACACTAACATGAAGATTATGACATTATAGTTAGTTTTAAACATGGGGTTGGAGTTAGGGTTAGTTCTGGGGTTACGAGTGTTTAGGGTAGGTTTTAAATTAGTTTTCGTAATTTTACTGTGCAGTTTCCCTCCTCCCCCGCTTTTCCTCCTTTTAGTGTTGCCCGCATGCTTGGTTGTGCTTGACCTAGATCCTTCAGTAATCATAGCTATTGGCTATTGCAGTGTGTTTAAGTTCCTTCAATTTGTTAGAACCTATTAATCTACTGGATTTAGGCAATGTTCCAAGGACTAATTTCAAACCAGCAACCGTTCGACCGAAAGGTATTAACCCACCAACCTAACGCACTAACCCACCAACCTATTTTCTCTGGAATAAAATAATTTAATACGTTTTAATATATAAAATCGTCGGGTATTGGTTTTTATAATTCAAAGCGCGTCCTAGCTATCTGCGCCGGCTAGACCTAGAGCCGTTTAGATAAAAAGCGAGTTATGCTGTAGTTGATATCGAGATTAAAAACAAAACAAACAGTTTACGTGTTAAGAAAGGTAAGCACTTAATGTACATCAAACTGAGGCTACAGCTGATCGACATTTGTGACGTCACTGAGTCGCTTGTCGGAACTCCTGGTGTGTTGTGCGTAATTTTTTTAAATCTTTTTTTCTTTTTTAGGCCGATTCTCTTCTTTTCAAACGGTATATCGGCAAAGATGATTTTAAAACCGCATCTCCTTGATCAATATCCAGAAAATTCACAAATTAAAGGGTGCCTCTAAATTCTACGGGATCGCTTGGAGCGCTTGATTCACTTAGATTGCTATGGAAAGTAATTCTCACCCTGTCCCTAACACTAATCTCAACCCCAGAACTAACTTTAACCCCAACCCTAACATCAATATTATAGCTTTTGTGATTACGAAGTATAGTAAGCGATCCATGCAATCCAAGCGATCCTGTAGTATTTAGAGGTAGGCTACCGCAAATTTAATACCGGTATTATATCAATACCAATGCACAATAACCCCATGGTTGACTGATTGGGTTAGGATTGGTGTTCAGGTAGAGATTAGCGTTAGGGTTGGGGTTCAGGCTTAGAGTTAGTTTTCACGCAAATAGTGTGTGCAGTTTCATAGTTAAATAGTGTGTGCAGTGCATAGACTAAGCACACCACTGAATACCCAGCATTTGGTTTAGCACCCATCACATTTCAAAATACAGAAGCGCGCTAGATATATACCGGTAGATATAATCCACAATACACTATGTGTTTCCACAAGTTACTTGTCGTTTCGCATGAACAACTCTCTCCTAGGAAAAAAAATTACCCATAATACATCAGGAGTTCCCATAAGCTACTGTATGACGTCACACATGTCGATCAGCTGTAGCCTCAGTTTGATGTACATTAAGTGCTTACCGTTAAGAAAGATTTAAAATAATTACCACGTAGGGGAATTCCCAAGAAGCAAAGCCGGTAAAACATAGAAATCATATAAAAGTTATTTTATATAGGGGGCTGGGTCAGTTGAGAGCAGATATGATCAGGTTAGATTTTGATTAAAATCGAAAGACGGTTTCATTTAACCCTTGTAATTATCACAAATCTAACTGCAATTGACAATGGTAAAAACATTTATTTATAACATCTAGTTATTTCATCGTGTCGAATAGCTTGTTGGGCTGAAAGGTTGTTGGACCGAAATATTTTTTTCCTAACTTAGTTTCGAACCCATGATGGGTTCGTCACTAAGACTGTTTGTGTATAGAAGTCGGTATATGTATCGATCCCGTCAATGATTATAAAAAGATAATCTTTTTATAATCATTGGTCCCGTTAACCATTTAGCCACACGACATTGTAGGACCGGAACTAGTAGCGATTTCGGTTGAGTACCAGGCAATGCGATATGACGTAATCGCTTAATTGGTTTGTAATACAATATAATGTTATTGCTCTGGTAACTTCACAGTTTTTTTTATTAAATCAGCACGTACAATGGGGTACAAAGCTAGTTTTTCTGCGTAATGCTGGTGACAAGAATGTCCGATCTTCATAGTGTAGAACGCTTAATTCAATCATTATTGGGTAGAACGCGAAATTTAATTAGGTTGAAACTTTCAGGACATCATAACTGGCATGCTGATAGTTTGCTTCGACGTTATTTTTTCAAAAAAGGGAATATTCGCTAATGGGAAAATGGCATTTTTTGGGTTATCTCCGGATTAGAAAGAAATATTTACTTCAAAATTTAGCGATTTACCACATGAATCAGAAAAATTTAACTAGAATTTAAATTATCTAGTGTAGCTCAGAAAATCCCACAACTAAAATAGGTAAAACCAATCATAAATACAATCTTATTACGCTTATAAATGAGGTGGAAAAATCAAACTAAAATAAACGAGAACACCTGCTTGCAGCCTAGCACAGACTGCTTTCAACCAAACAAACATTGGGGAATCATCATTATTGTTACTCAGGAAAACATTAATTTAAATATCATGACTAAGAGAGAACAACATATCATATCCGCCCGCGCATAGACGTCCATTATTTGGGTATACACCATCTTTAGTGCCTGGTCTTAATGAATTTATGTTTGCACATTATTGTTTTTTTTCGCCTGGGTTATATTTATTTGATTGCATCTTTTTTGTAAATGACGTGTTTTAACGACTGTTCGTTTTGTCGTCTTCCTTTTCTTGTGCCGTGATTTGGTTTGTGTGCCATTTTATAAATAAACTTAACTTAAGTAGTGTGTAGTTTCGATACTTTTCACTTTCTATATTTTTAGTTTCCACTCTTTTTACCAGAGTGATGTAAAAAAACAGTACAAATATTATGCTTTTATTCCTAATTCTACATTTCATACACAAATTAATACGATTTGGTATGGATTTCTTTTATTTGGTTGCAATAAATTGAAACATGATTTCGTGCATCATGTTGACCTAAAGGAAATAGAATAGAAAAACCTGAAATATTCATGTTTATCCACATGAATGGCAAAAACAACGGGCATTGACATACGGGCAATCGTCAGATTACCTCGAACACACCTTCGGGTTATTGAAGCTATTACAGTGTGTTGTGTATTACTAAACGGTCTGTGATTTATAATAAAACCTATTAATCCACTGCACTTATATCATGACCGATTAGTGCCTTACCCAAAGACCCAACCGACTAGATAGCGACAAGTTTCGATCCCTTCCCCCTTCGACTTAATTGCTGCGTCCTTACCCAAAGCTATTCGGCCGAATATGCATTAAATATTTGTACAACATATAGTTGAGATAAAAACTAAATTGACCAGTGGGTTACTGTTGATTGCTTACTCTTCGTTATCATCGGCTTCCATCTCTAAGAATAATCTCAGTTAGGCCTCCTCGTACATACCAATGGTTAAGAAAAGATGCTAGGAACAATCAGAGCTTTTGTGCGAATATTGTTTCTTGTTGTTGTTGGTTCTAATCCCATTTTGAAAAGCGCATACGTCTGCAAATTTTGCGACAAAGCAAAGCGTCAGATTCTTCAGCTGCCGGCAGCACAAGTGCGAGAAATTTCGTGTCAATTGAGGGCTGGGATTTATAGCAAAAACTGTTTTCGGGTTATTTCCGAAGTACCCTCTCTTTCGTTTGACTACTCATCACAGTCACTGGCATTGCGCGGGGCGTATATCCCAGATTGTGCAGATGTTTTTGATGTTGCTTAAATCTTTATGCAAAGTTTAAAGGTAATTTTTCACTCCACCCAGCAGTATTATGTTTGGTGCAAGCTTTACCAACAAATACGTGATTGTGAAAGTTATATTTTAATATTACCGTTCTGCGTTGCTTGTACCTATATTAACTAACATATGCATGTCTATTCGAGCAGTAAAATTGTCACCACAAGAACCAATCACACACTGAAGCAGGATATACCTGTCTTTACCTCAAGAGTTTGGAAAACGCGAGGTGAGTTGGTAATCAATAGATTACCTCGTGCACACCGTCGGTTTTCGCAACTATTGCAGTGTTTTGTATATGATTGAGATGTTCTTTTAATTTAGAAAAATGTGCGACGTGCAAAATATTTCTTTTATGTTTCACTCGTCGCACCACGATAATGTTATTACTTTTTCCAACTTTCCTTACGCTCAGCACGTTCTCTACATTTCGGGAAATGATGGATTAAGCTTACGTTTTGTTGCTGCTAAAATCCTAAAGAAAAATATCGAAATCTAATTTTTCACTCCAGATGAATGTTTCATGTTTGGTGCAACTTTTGAGCATTACTTGCGTATATGTCGTTATAAAAATGACTTTTAAATTATTTCGCAACAAAAACGTCCGCTTAACCCATGATATATACGCTTCCCGCTATTCTAAAGAAAGAGCTAAAAAAACACAATTAAGATAAATAAACATAGAATTAAAATACAAATAAAAAAGATGTGTATGCATCAAACCCATTTTAACACTTTTACGGCAAATTCCCATTTATTAAATTCCACTGAAATTAGTGATAAGTAACATTTACGCTTTATGCAATAAGGAGGAAATGTCCAATCGAGTTAAATCTTCTTCTGGTGATGTCAGCTAATAACGTTTGGATCTACAGTGACAAATTATAGGTATATTGCTTCAAGGAAATAAACGCCTCCAGTAGTAACGTGTTAATCATACACAATATACTGCACTAGCTCCGGTAACCCGCGTTTTCCCATTCACTGGGAAAAACATTAATATTCTATCCTATTCTGTCAGGACTCACCGCTAGTAAGGCATATTACGTGTTTTATTCTTTGCCTGGTCGTGTGGCCGAATGGTTGTCGCAAAAGATGCATATACCGATGTTTTTACAAAATGCTTATCGCTCATTGTGGAAAATGAGCCTTTTAAAACAATGTTTAACTTTGCTTTTAGGTAAAGAAGCAGTAAAGTGATATAAATATACCTTAAACAGTATTGTAATCAAGTCAATTTGACCAAGTCATAAGTCAAGTCATTCAAAATTTGGGTCAAGTTCTAACTTCGCTAGTTAAAGAATATCCTATCCTAATTCCAACTCAAAGAAATATACTATTTGATTAGTTTATTGGAATTTGTTGGTTGAAACGACGTTTATAATATTTTCATTGAATAAATTGACTCGAATTAACCAAAGTCATTTTGATATTTTAAATCAAGTCAAGTCTTTTTTAACATGGGACTCGGGTCATTACAGCACTGCGTACAGTTAATGAAGTAAATAATCTTAATCAAATGATCAATTAACTAATAATTAATTCACAAACTATTTCTACACTCATTACCTACAGCAACTTATTTAAAAATCATTTTGCTGGTAAGTGCATTAGTACAAAAACGGTTGCAATGTCTAAGGTATTTTCAGATAGTACAACTTACATAGGCTATGATCTAATGTGCAGAAGAATATATAAAAATACTAATATCAATACACAACATTGCACAAGAATATAAACTTTCCCGAATGGCTTCAGTAATACGTCTCCTGTTCTAACCAACCTGTTAAAGATAATTGGATCAATTATATTCCTAGAGTAATGTTTAAAGCTTTGTCTAGCACAAAGATTGGCATCATTTTGTTTGTAAAAATCCATTTTAACCAATATTCTACAAAATAAAAATCACTGGGACCTGCAAAACTAATATTTTTACAAAGGAAAACACTGTGTGAGATAAAGACGCGAGTGCTCTTGTGTTGTGTATTTTGTGTATTTCACTTATGCATGGTTACTTATTAAGCGCTCACTGAAGTAGCAATAAAATTAAAGAGCCGCAGGTTGCCAACCCTTGGTCTAGCACAGAGGACTGCAACATACGTCCCGCGGGCCACAGCACGGCCCGCGGTACCTATTTATGTGGCCCGCTGCAGACTTCATACTTCTTAGCCTAATAGTTTAAAAACTTTTTCTGAATTGTAACGGCGTTATTGGCATTTTTAAAGACAGTAAAAGACTACTTCACACTCCGATTAAATTATGTTAACATTACTGTGACGACCTCGCATTGTTATAGAATAATGTGCATTATTGGAAAATTGCCTTGTTCGGCAGTGGTACAGTATTACGTGATCTTACTTTATGGGAGCATGTTATTATACAAAAAAACTTAACCAAGTTCGAATGTCTATCAAGTTAGTTACAAAACTGAGCTTAAAGATAGCTGAAGCAATTGCCGAAAAACCAAAGCCGTCATAAAAAAAATATGAGTTGTTTGATGGTCTGGCCCCCGGTGAATCTATACTTGTACGTTTTGGCCCATTGCGCTAAACAGTTGCACGCCCCTGGTCTAGCATAAGCACGAATGAAATCCAGTGGATTAATGAATGAAACGAAAACTAAAGAAGTAATTCAAAATCATCTAAGGTCACTGCAATAGCTCCATCAACCCAGAAGAAAAAAAATAATAATACCAGTGTTGTAATGAGGACATTTCCCCCCAAAAAAAACAAAAAAAGGGGGAAGGAGGGAAACTGCATACTAAAATGATGATGAGGGAGTATGGTTAGATTTTAGGGATGGCGATAAAGTTAACGTTAGTTCAGGGGTAAAGATTAGTGTTTAGGGCAAGTTTAGAATAAGTTTTTATAGTTTTAGTCAGCAGTTTCCCTCCTTATAAATATTTCCTTGTTTCAGTGTTGCCCATTTCTAAAAAAAGAGGTGTATTCTATTACAACATGTAATGAATTAGTTACATCATGTTTTTGCATAGGGAAAACAATTTAATATACCATGTGTCTACATCCGAGCTACCTATGAGCTTGCACGGTAGTATTTTCTTATTCTAACTGCGGGGTTTGACCAGCCCATGTGATTTAATATTTTATTGAGTAATATGTGGCCAATAAAACTTAAGATGGTGCGACAATACAAAATCTATGCCAGCAGCATAGATTTATGAAACTTGTTAGGGCAAAACTTTTTATATTTTCTAATAACTATTACCAAATTACTAACCTCCTGGGTATTTCCTAATAAGATACCGTCTGATTTCATCATATATAAAGATGATCACGGCAAAAGGCATGGGTAGGAACCACCACGGCCACTCCAAAGGATACATTTTTAACGCGGTGTCTAAACCTGGGCAGAGAGTCAGGAACACGGCGAGACAGGTTTCTTCAAATAACCCAACGATCAGGACTTTGTTTCTGATGGATTTAACAATGTTTCAATCCAAAAGAGAAGAAAGTATTAAAAATAGCAAGTTAATATAATTTAAGAAACATGCGTCGCCTTTCAACCAAAGGGTTGCAGGTTCGAAACTGGTTGCTAGGTAATCAGTTGTGTCCTTGGGCAATGCACTTAACTGACATTGCCAAAACCCAGCGGAATAAAGGATTATACTAAATTGAAGTCAATCATAAACAACACACTGCAATAGCTCCAGCACCCCATCTGGCGTTAGGTGATCTGACCATTACCTGTGTGTTAACCCCCTTGGTTTTCCCATTCACAGCGATTATCATTATTATTCTATCCTAATTTTTATGTGTTTCGACGAAACGACTGACTTTTCTTACATTATCCCAATTATCCCACCTCATTCCTTGTTGAAAGATAGACAGACGCCGAGTTTTGCTGATCAACAAATCCGCCCATTGTACGATCACAATGGATAGAAAGAAAGCAGTATTTGTCGTGAATTCTAATGCTTTTCTCGCTTCATATGTCTGTAATACACCATGGAATAAAATGTGAATGCTGTACGGTCGTGTCGCTGAATGGTTAACGTGGCTGATACATATATTAACTATATAAATACGCTATAAAAGAACCTTAGCCTGGTAAATAAGTATGAATGTTATAAAAATGTTACTCTATTGCCTACAAAACTTGGAATTATTTAAAAACAGGCAATACTATTTTGTACTTAATGCAACTCAGATATATAAATGATATAAAACATATATAAACAAGTTAAAACTAGAGGCTGAACCATAAAATACAATTTAATTTTATTATTTATGCAATTTCTAGATAGATATATAAACATAATAAAACATATAAAAACAAGTTTAAACTAGACAAGGAAATACAATGACTACCAGTTTGCGATTAAGATAAAGATATAATTAGTGTATTTTGTAAGAAACTAAGATAATAAAACCTTAGATTAAGATAACTAAGATAATAAAACTGATATTAAGATAATAATAAAACTGATATGTTTTGAATCAAACTCACCCATTCTTGTCCAAATGAGTCAACAAGGTTGTTTAAAGTACGTTCGTCCCAGTCAGCTCGGATGCCGAACAACCTGGTTGGTAGGAACCCGTTGTGCATCATTACTACGAAGTAACTGAAGAAACCAGCCAACGCCTGGATCATTCCTTAGGATGGGATATTCATGGTTATTCAATGGGTAGAATTACATGAGTTTTTGTTGGCTTAGCATTTTTATGCAGCTGACTTAAAAAATGCTTTATGACTTTTATATTAACTTTATAACTAAAAGGCTGCACTATCTTTAGACAGCATTACAGTGTATCCATTATGATGCACCAATAACTGGTTTGTATAATTGCCATACTTTGAACCTCTGTAATCTTTTTATAATCTAGGGCCTTTTTTAGTGTCGGGGCCAAATTTCAAACTTTAGAATACATATGGAGCCGCATGAAAACACTCATGAAAACATGAAAACACACTGCTTTAAGAAAACAGTGACGTAACAATAGCAGCCTTTTCACAACCTCTAATCTTAACTATGAAGTTAAAACTCTTTTCCCAGCCTTCAAACTAAGCAAGGGTAATTTTAAAATACTAATTTTATTTTTTTTATTAATAGAATCAGATTCTAATATTTTTAGGGGATTTCAAAGGTCAATGAGAGCCGCAAGAAGGCTAGCTGGGAGCCGCATGCGGCTCTCGGAGCCGTGGTTGGGAATTACTGGCCTAGAGTCTAAGCAGAATTACCTAATTTAATGCCATATTGCATTTAAAATTGTACAATGAAAGGTCTTCTGACAAGCTATATACATTTGATATTGTATTAGCCGATAGCCGAATATTCAAATTTGCAAAAAAATATTAATATTCAAATTTGCCAAAAAACTAAAATTCTTTTTATTCGGTAAAAACTATGTTTAAATTAATATTAATTTTTGTGGCACATGGCCACACTGGTTGCAGAGCACTGGTCTACACCAACTTGCCAAACCAAATTAATGTTCTACCTATCTGTCCATAAGCCAATGAGATGAGCCGCTCATTGACGAGTCGATCTTTAATGGGGTTTCGGGGTTGTCGCTTCATAATGTCACTTTCAGCTTGTTCGTACGCCAGTGAGATGGCAGGAAGCTGTTATTGGGTTAACAAATTAAACATATAAATTTAAAATGTTTATCCATGTGAATGGGAAAACCAAAGGGGGGGTTAACACATCGGGGCAATCGTCAGATTACCCCGCGCCCACCATCGGATTACTGGAGCTATTGCAGTGTGTATTATTGACATGGTTCTTCAATTTAGTAGAACCCATTAAGCCACTGGGTTCAAGCAATGTGCGCTAAGTGCCTTGCCTAAGGACACAACTGACTAGCTAGCGACTAGTTTCGAAACTACAACCCTTCGGCTGACAGGCGATGCACTTAACCACTAGACTAATCTGTCGGACTCCCTTACCATGTCTGTCCCAAGATCAATGAACAAAATGGTGACGGTTCCGAGTGGGAGTGGGATGTTGGCCATGATAAAGAGGAGGAAAGGAGTAATCTCAGGAATGTTTGATGTCAGCGTGTAAGCAATCGATTTCTTTAAGTTGTCAAATATCAACCGACCTGGGAGATACAAAGTGTTGAAAAGTGAAACTAAGTTGTTTTCCGGAAAGGGAAAAGTTGCAAGGGTTACTGTCAAACTACTGTAACGATATGTGAAAAAGGATTTCTCGACCCCACCCACGGCAGGGACAATCTGGTTCTAACTCTGGCCAGTTTATGTGGCTTCCGAACTGCAAAGACCACCTGGAGCGTGAGGATTATGCCACTTCAAATAAGTGGTATAACTCCAACATGGTACTTTGGGAGTTGGCGCATTAAGAGCACCGCGGTACCAAAGACTCAAGTTCAATTGCAGGGTGGGAAAATACAGGTGTGTTTGACATATCATTTGCACATTACCAACAGTAAGGTTACCAAAGCTTTTGCAGAGTGTTTTTTCTTGCAGAATGTGTGAGTTTTTGCAGAGTATTTACCTATTTTTCTTCAGCCACTTATTTCACAGGTTACAATTTGTTTCACAAAGACATAGCGCACATGGGACTAACAATTGAAACAATGAACATTAGAATCAAACAACACCCCTACCTTCCTCCACCCCGGTTACTATGGAAGCGAAGTTGTCGTCCAACAGGATCATGTCAGCGGCTTGCTTGCTCACATCGCTACCTGAGATTCCCATGGCAACACCGATGTCGGCTTGTTTAAGTGCCGGGGAGTCGTTCACTCCATCCCCGGTAACCGCAACAATAGCCCCCTGTGTGACATGCAGGCTGACTGAGTAGCTTGGTGGGTTAGTGTGATGCCTTTCAGCCAAAGGGTTGCAAGTCCGAAACAATAGACCACCAGAGCAGACATGGGTAAACTACGGCTCGTGGGCAAAATCTGGCCTCCGGGTCCTTTATTCTGCTCCGTCGGATGTTATCGACATGTTGCAAGACTAAATAGCGTCATTCATATATTTGCGGTCACTTGACGCCATAGTGCTTTCTGGTTTTAGTTACTAATATACCGCATTTTTTGAGAATAGTGTTTTTTTACCAACAGTTACAAACTATTTGTGAGTGGCAGCTCGATAACTTGGTTCACCAATAGAGTCAAGGCAAACCGAATTAAAATAAGAATCGACACCCACCAGTCTCTGGCAACCTTCCACAATGATGAGCTTCTGCTGAGGCGAAGTCCGTGCGAATACAATCTCCTCATGGAATTGAAGAATATCGTCAATCTGATCGCTTGTCATGTCTGTCAGTTTTGAACCGTGCACCACACAAGCTTTCGCGTCTCTGTAGGAATTAATAGACTTAGTTAATAACGTATGTATAAAAGTGTGTGAAATTAACCCATGCTAACCAGCAACTTGAATGGTTTATGTTGATCCCTTAGCATTTATCTTATCAATGATATGGGAAAGTTAAATTAGATGAGCTTATTTTCAGTAAAGCGGACAGTAATCAAGTAATGCATTTTGATGATTATAAGTGTTAAGGATGTGTAAATAAGTTATAAGATTGTTAAGCTTGTGATATTTTATTGTTTTTATTTATTATTTCCTGTTTTATATGACTTTATTATTTTCTCTCATTTGCCTTTTTATATCATTTGTTCTCTTTATTTTTGTATATGTGTAAGGCGTGGTTTTAGTTCATAATTCATTACTTTAGTAATATTTGTGACCCTTTCGAATTGGTTGTATATAAAGGCTGTTGTGATCAAAGTCCTAAAGTTGTAATTATAAAGTATCAATAAGTGCAATCTGTAGTGAACGGATTGCTACTACAAATCCTCTAAACTCAGGTATTTAATTTATATTCTTTGAGTTTTATTGCTTCTTGTTTCGTATTATTTATATTGTGTTCATTCGTTAAGTTACGGCATTTAATACACTTTATGGGAGAAGTGTGGGTAACTGCAAAGGAAATTAAATGATAAATAATGCACAAATTATGCATATTAATGATTATGCAATAAAAAGGTGGGCGCGAGGTGATCTGACTATTGCTGTGTGTTAACCCCCTTGGTTTTTTTGTTATTCACAGGGATAAACATGATTATCCTATCCTTTACATCCTTAAACAAGTTTATCATGTGATACAGATGAGATAAATTACCTCGGATTAATATCACGTTCTGGGATATTAAGTCGAGTAGCCATGTCTTCCACTGTCTCATATCCCTCAGATATTATTCCAACGCCTTTGGCGATCGCTTTTGCTGTAATTGGATGATCCCCTGTTACCATGATAACCTGTGTGTGAAATATCAACTAGTTAATATTTCTTTATTATTATAAAAATATAAGCTTGACTCAAGCTTATAGGTTGTTGCTTCTTCAATTTACTTTTATTAAAATCTACGCCAGTGTCATTTGTCACATTAAATTTTAACAGAAACAGACAATGCTATGATATCTCCTGGGTGATGGAGTAACAGGACTTTTAAAGTCTATATTTCTGGTCTAAGTTTGTGACCTAGCTTGGTTAAAAAAAAGCCAAAAACGAGTGACTATGCAGCTAAAATGACCAGACACATTTAGATACAGAGTCACAGGACCAACCTCAAACTAAATAGTTATTGGTTCCAAACCAACCATAGTATAAGGATGGTCATTGGTTTAAAATCAAGCATATAAAATAGTCATTGGTTTAAAACTGGGCACAGCATAAAAATTGTAGGAAACATGAATGTGTCGCTGAACAATGAGTGCAAATCATTATATTTTGCAAAAATTAACCCATGTCAAATAAAAAAATTACCTATGTAAATGTTAAAAATTAACCCATGTAGGCAAAAAAAAATTAACCCAGGCAAAAATAAAAAATGACATCTTGCCCCCTCTTATCAATCACCTTGATTCCAGCGCTTCGACATTTCCTCACAGCATCCGGCACAGCAGCTCGAGGAGGATCAATCATCGACATCAGACCAACAAAGGTGAGGTTCTCCAGGGGGAAGTTCACATCTTCTGAATCAAATTGATAACCAGGAGGAAACTGATCAATGGGGAGGTATTCGTGGCAAAAACCTGCAGAATAAAAAAGCAATAAAGTAGTTTGTAGTGGCTTTATAAACTCAGCTTTGAAAAGTATCCACAACAAAAAACTAAAATAAACATGAGGTTTGCAGTGTGGGTATCAAACTGGTTTGCGGTGTGGGTATCAAACTGACATTTGTCTGATAATAACCATTGCCTTAAATTATATAACATAGATAATATAGATATATTAATTCATATTAATCAGTGAATAGTAATATCATGTCAACTGACACTTAAAATGTTGAAGGACCGAAAAGATGTTTATTTACTTGTGCGCTTTTGCTTCAACCAAGTAAAAATAATTGAAAAAATACTAAATGAATGTCTTAAACACATATAATGAACTGTTATAAATCTGGATAAACAACTTTGAGCAAGTGTTATTTTAAAAAATAGCTACGTTTCCATGCTTATGCTTATATCAAACCGAGGATGTTAAGCACTTCTTTTAAAATAATTACCAACCTATTACATTACACTGATAAGGGTGAGTACACACATGACTAGTTATGTAGGTAAATAAAAGTAGTAACATCAAAATTATAAATGCTTGCCAAAAAATTAAATTATAAAGATTATCAATTTAAAGATAATTTTTAGACTATGGGAACATGACATACAGAGAATTCTAAACTTTGTTTTCAAGAAATGGGTGGCATACATGTCCGACTGATTAGCTTGGTGGTTTAGTGCATTTAGAGTAACGTATGGTAGGCTACGCGAACACTGTACAAAAGCTTATAATGTTATTGAGTGAAAGAGTTAATTCACTGAGTTAGACCAACTTACCAAGCACACGTTCTCCCAACCCTCCCAACTCCATGTAAGCTGATTCGAAGTCATCCTTCCATTCCTGCGTCATCTCCTCCGCAACTCCCTTGTTGAGGATGCGGTTGCATCGATCGAGGATGCGCTCCGGAGCTCCCTTCATCACCAGCAAGTATCGCTTGTCGTTGGGATCCTCTGTCTCATGGATCGAAACCTGGGTGGGAATATTTTTGATGAAAATTTTTAAAAGAATTCAGTTAGGAAAGATATGTAAATCCAGGAGTTAAAAAAGCATGCAGATTTCATGGATAGAAAAATGGATGAGAATGTTGTTTTACGAAATATGTTATTAGTGAGGATTAAAACATATTAATAGACAGGAGATGAAAAAAGCATGGTATATTATCGTTGCAGCACTACTTAAAATGTCATTTCATGTTTTTAGTGGGTGATGCTACAGTTTGTCTGAAAAATCACACACTCCTTCACTGAACTTTAACAGTAACCATTTACACCCATTATCTAAAAGGGATAAGAATGGAGATAAAGACAAGGGCAAAAGCCTCTTAAGATCTTCACAGTTGCCATTTGAGTTTAAATTATTTTTTGTTTCCAAACTAAAAACACAAAGCAGGACTTTTAATAAAAATTCAGAAAATGGAAAAATAAAAGCTAAAGGACAGTTGTTAAGACACGTCTAAAATTTAATCAACAATTCACTAACATGAGTATTCTATTAACTGAAACATTAGTTCTGGTTGTAAAAGAGGGAACCTAATCTTTTTTTGCATGAGGAAACATATATCGAGTCAATATGGGTTTAAAAATTGGTCGCTTAAACATAGTTGACACCTTCTATTCATACCTGGTATTTGTTGGTTGAGTTGAAAGGAATCTCAGCAACTTTAACATTTTTCTTTCTTCTGCCCTCGACATCTCCGACTGATAACTCGACACATTTCAACAATGCTGACTCTGATGCATCACCTAGTGGTGGAAATGACGACTTGGTTTAAATTTCTTTCGGTGTTTGGAATATGCCATATATAGACTCTGTTGTGATATTTTTTGTTATTACTGAGGGTAACTGGGGGTTTTGAGACACAACTTTGCAAAATCTTGGTTAAATTTTTTGGAATAGAAAAATGCAGAGGGCGTTTACACACAGGAAATCATCAGATCACCGTGTGCTCACAGTGAGATTTTTTAAGCTATTGGGGGAGACAGTAAATAAAACTAAGTGGCTGTGGATAAAACCGGGTGAGAATCATCATATTTTCAAATAATTGTACTGCCCTCGGTACTTATTAAGTACTTATTAATTTTTAAGATGATATTAAGATAAAACAGTTTCAAACCTGCAGTTTCTCGTTTCAATATCGGAATATTCTCCTGTCCCTGTAGAAATGAGGCTCGGTTGCAAAGCAGTGCAATCTTGGAAAGTGCGTCCCATGAAGCAGACTCCATCCCTACCGATTCTCCTGGAGAACAAACATGAGTGATTAGTTTGTTTTAATTACTTTTGACAGTTGTTAAAAAATTTCAAAATTTTCAATTTTTTTTTTAACATTTGTCTTGATAGTTTCTTTTACCACAAATTAAACCTTTGTTAGACATTGTAAAATTGCAACTCATATTCTGATGATTTTTTTTGGATTTTTCGAATAAATTCATGAAGTTTTGGATAATGACACATTATTTTAAACTCTGAATAAAAGACTGCGTCGTGCTACAATGTAACTTCCCGACTAGGTGCTCCTAGCACCTCTCTTTGTGAGAAGTTGCAGCATGCATAAACGGCAAATTTTTCAGAGTTTGAAATAAATAATTGCGAAATGTGAAATGCCTTAGAGCAGGGGTGGGCAACATACGGCCCGTTGAGGAATTTGACCGGCCCCCGGACTGCATCCAACAATATCATGTAACGTGGCCCAGGTCCGGCCCGCTGTCTGTATCCAACCACACACTAATGTGGTTCGACGTATCATTCCTAAAAGTTGGCTGTCGCTCTACTCTTACCGCACTGTTATTGCGAACTGGTGAAATAAAAAATTGCCTAAGTGAACAAACAATTGCCTTAGCACAATTTTTAAACAAAGGTCAAAACAGAAAGCGTTGTAAACATCAGGCACTACTGGGTACTTTGTTAACAAACATGACTGTTATTGTTAGTTTTTATTTAGCTGTTATCAGTTATATATAAGTTTCAAATATAAATGGATGTTATGAATTTTTAAGGATTATTAACCATGGAATATCCTATGAAACGTAAATTAGAAAGAGAGTTTCGAGTATTTAACAAAGATTGGATATCAAAGTATTTTTACAAAGGTTGGCAACAAAGCAGTATGTTTATGTATGGTCAGAGTGTTGCGGTATTAAAATAGTACAACATTAGTCGTCATTATTTGACGAAACATAGAAACTATGGAAATAATTTAGTAAATAAATATATGGTTAAGTTATTAATATTATTCATCTAATAATCTGGCCCACCAAGAACTTCATTTTCCCACATCTGGCCCGCATACTAGAAAAGTTGCCCGCCCCTGCCTTAGAGCAATATGCATAAAAATCTGACATCTTTTTTTTAAATTTTTTATTCCTTTTTGCAAATGTAAGTTCTTTGATTAAAATTGGCGATTAGTTTCTAAATGTCTAAAGTTAGCAAATCACTTTAATGACTACTATATTACTGCTGACAACTATTTGATTCACCTGATTGATCTTCAGTTGTGTCGGCTTCAACAACCTTATTATCGAACCACATGTGGGCGACGGTCATCCGGTTTTGCGTCAAAGTTCCAGTTTTATCGGAGCAGATGGTTGAAGTTGATCCGAGGGTTTCCACGGCTTCCAGGTTCTTCACCAGACAGTTCTTGCGAGCCATTCGTTTCGCTGTCAGTGTTAAGCATACCTGGTAAAAATTCAATTTTAAAGGTTAGATTTTACGGTATCTATGCATCTTTTTATAAAACTTTCTATTTTTTTTGTAGTGGCACCACAAAGAAGTAGTCAGAAGGGTTTGCTGGTAAGAAAAACATATAAATATAAAGTTCAGATTTTATAGAAACTAAGCTTCTTTTTTTAAACATTTTCTTCATTACTGTAAAGCAAAAACTAAATTAAACTCAGAGAGGTTAGTGCAGAGATGGCCAAAACACAGGGTTATTTAACAACTTGTAATCTTTTGTGCACAAAACATGCTAAGTTATGTACCTTCTATGTGCATGTGGCACTCTAAAAAATGTTTTAGTGTTTCCAAACTAAAAATTTTCGCATGGGCGTTTGTACTGATATAAAACA
>CH002980.1:240287-260150 GCA_000149265.1 Ciona savignyi | reverse complement strand
TTGACCGGACGACAGACCTGAAGCAAGCGTGGCAATTCTTCCCATGACAGTGTGGTCGCCGCATTTAATCACAATCCCTTGACCAGAACCTGGGTATATGAGCAATGTATTTATGTCCGACAGATTAGCTCAGTTAGGTTGGTGTGTCGTCTTTCAGTCGAAGGGTTGCAGCTTCAAAACTGGTCGAAAGAGAGTCAGTTGTGTCCTTGGGCAATGCACTTAACGGATATTGCCTGAAACTAGTAAAATGTGTTCTACCAAATTGAAGAAACATGTGATCCATACACAACACACTGTAAAAGCTCTGGTAAGCCGATGATGGGCGCAAGGTAATCTGACAATTGTCCATGTGGTAAAGCCTCTTGTGTTTTTCTACTCACAGGGAAAAACATAACCATCCTATCCTTGTTTAAACTGATCTGTCGACAAACACGCTATCATAAAAACTATATAAGTCACAACACTACTATAAGAATCACCTTCAACACAGTTAGTAGAAAAGAAAGCAATATTCTTGGTTTCCAGCGGGTTATCGTGGGTACATTCGATGCCACGAGCTTGTGGTTCAGCTTCTCCAGTTAATGAAGAGTTGTCAACCTTGGGGTATATATTTATTATGATAATGCTGTGATATAATGCTTTTTTTAAATTTGATATTTAAAATAAATTTATAAATTTCATATTACACTGAATCTACTTGTAGTTTATTTCAAAGCAAACTGAAACCCAAAATGATCAAACCTTCATATTCTGACAACTGTAGATTCTCAAATCGGCGGGTATTTTGTCTCCACCTTTCACGATCACAACGTCTCCAATCACAAGCTTTTCTGCCACAATTTGGCATTTTTCGCCATCTCTGATTACTATTGCTTGCTGGGAAAGTAAAAGGTGTAAATGTTAAACTGTGTGTGGAGTGCCTGTAACTCTTAATAACATAAACCGGTTAATTACTTCCTTTCATCAGTGGCACTTAAACTACATAGTCCAGAAGTATTTAAGTACAACACCAGTAGTTGAGTCTTACCTCAACCTTGGAGAGTATGACAGAATAATAAAAACAAATTAATTAACTGTTACTTTCATGATGGTTATTTAAATAAATAATAGGATATAAGGATAGGATGAAATATTAAATGGGAAAATCAAGGGGGTTAACACACAGGCAATTGTCAGTTTACCACGGCCCACTGTTGGGTTATCAGAACAATTACAGTTTGTTGTGTATGATTCACATTTTCCTTTAAGTTGGTAGAACCCATTTCACTGGTTTCAGGCAAATATCCGATAAGTGCATTGCCGAAGGACACAACTGACTCTCTTTCGAGTAGTTTCGAACCTGCAACTCTTCAACTGAAAGGCGACACACTAAACACATAAATCTACTGTGTTCAGGCAATGTCCGTTAGGTGCCTTGCCAAAGGACCCAAAGAACTAGCTAGTGACCAGTTTTGAACTGGAAATCTTTTGGGTGAAAGGCAACGCAGTAACCTATTAGATATTATTACCCCGGAAAATGTAACCCATTTTAACCCTATAGAAACGAGATTGTTTTTGCGTAGTTTGCGCGTTTTGACCGAGTCCGCTTTGTAGTGCTCTAGCGCCTCTTGTGTTATAGTTAGAACAAAATGTTCAACACTAGAGTTGTTCGAAATAAAATTTCCAAAATTTCTGAAATTTTTATTTTTTGATGACGTCACTACTTGGGGGTCCACGTCATATTCTTTCTTATACAATGTTATATTTTTTGATCTGTTTACAATACAGCCTAACATATTTTTACAAAGTTACTCAGAAACAAATTTCCTACAATTATATTATAATTTTGGTTTGATGACGTCATTAAAATATTATTACGTCACTGATTTCATGTTACAGGTCCACCCATGCTAAATTTTTTTTTGTTTTTTTTATTATAAAAAATGTTAGAATAGAAATTTAGATTGCTATTAAGTCCATATTGCTTAATCTTACTACTTTTTCCTTAAAATAAACTATAAATGAAGGGTTTAAACCAAATTGTGGACTATAACCTTAAAGATACTCAAAACCCCCCAAAAATGAAAAAAAAAACTGGTAAGATCACATTCGGGACATCCCAAGAAGCGAAACTGATTCTACTGCCATAGAGACATTAAATGAAACAAACCTTTTGAGCGTAGTATTAAAAAAAAACGTTTTTTTGTGATAATTTTCCCTCAAAATTACACCAAAAAAAGTCATAAAATTCAACTAAACTTTACTTCAAAATTTCAAATGCAAAGTTATGTTTATTTTTGCTGTTTTCAAAAGATATATCATATAGCTTTCCAAAGAGACCAAACTTAAGCAGTTTCGACAAGAAATGTTGGAGATTTTTCATTTTGAATGAGCATACGTCAAAAAGGACAAATTTGTTCTTATCGTTTCTAAAGGGTTAAATACCCAAAACAAGTCTTCAAGCAATATTACTTACAGATGGAACCATGTTCTTGAAAGACTCCATAATTTTGGAACTTTTTGATTCTTGGTAGTATTGGAAGATGCCGGTTATTAATACAACTGCAGCAAGCACCACCCCAAGATACAACTAGGAAACATGAAATCTTATTATTTCATTCCAATCATGGAATGATTAAAAATGAGACAAAATTCAATTGTTAAGAAACGTTAAGCAGTCAGATGGTTTTTGAACATTGTTTAAAACAAGCGGAAAGTAGCGGTAGCAGGTAAAGAAGATATTAGAAACAATAAATAAATTGTACTGAAACATGGTCAATCCTCAGATCACCTCGCACCCACCATTTATTGTAATTTTAGATAGAAGACATTTCTACAATTTGGTTAAACCTTTTAATCCACTTGATTCAGGTAATATCTGGTAAGTGACTAGCCCACGGACACAATCGCTTTGATCTAGTGACCAGTTTTGAACCTGCAACCCTTCAGTGGCAAGGTGCTGCACTAATCCACCAGACTAATCAGTCAGACAATACATCTTCTTACATAATCAGATGATAATTCTTCTCTGTTTTTAATCGTTGCTGCATCAATTCCATATGCAAGAAAGCACAAGATAGCTCCGATCCATAGCAAAGTCGAAAAACCGCCAAAAAGATTCTTTAAAAACTTGATCCATTCGGGTGTGGTTTCAGGGGGGGTGAGAGCATTGGGGCCGTCTCTTTCCAGAAATTCTGCAGCTTGAGATGTACTAAGTCCCTGGAAAAATTATCCCTTATAGTAAGTCCCTAAAAAAAGCACCCCTTTGTACTAAGTGCCTGGAAAATTAGCACATCTAATAATTCCCTGGGAAAAATAGTCCATGTACTAAGTCCCTAATAAAATGATTCTCATTTTTGCCCAGTTGGTGGAAACTGCATGTCAGTATAACAGTACTCTGGTAATCATACCTCATGTACACAGGAGAGTGACCGATCATACAGACATTTCTATAGGTTTTATTTAACCCAGTCAGCTACCAGATTCAGGCAACACTTGCTAAGTGCTTTACACAACCAACCGTTGGTGACTGAGTTCATACTAACTGTTGTTTGGTTAATGGTCTGATGTGATACCAGCAGAGTAAACTGGTTGTTCAGGTTTAATTAAAGTTTTAAAATACATAAATTGTAACAAACAACCATGCATTGACATAGTGATTGAAACCTTCCCAATATGCGGCTGATGGTCAGTTGCCTTGTATAGTAGGATAGGATGTGATATTCATGTTTATTCCCATGAATGGGAAACCAAGTGGGTTAACAAACAGACAATTGTCAGGTCACCTTGCACAAACCGTTGGGTTACAGGAGCCACTGCAGTGTGTTGTGTATGATTCACATGTTCCTTCAATTTGGTAGAAACCCATTAATCCGCTGGATTCAGGCAATGTCCTTTAAGTGCCTTGCCCAAGGACACAACTGACCAGTTTCAAACCTGCAATCCTTTGGCTGAAAAGTGTTGATTAACGCACCAGACTAATCAGTGGTAGATTTCACATATCTTTTTTTCAACATGACATTCAAACATTCTTACGTTAACAGGATCAGTTTTCACTCTCTCACACAACTCTTCCAATGGTATTTTGTGCTCATCCTGCAAAAGTAATTTTAATGCAATTTACCTTGAGGCGAAATATTTAACAGCAGGTTACAGTTCAGATTTACATTTGTCTCAGTAGAAGTAAAATTGATTTCAACATATATTTTAAAATATGGACAAAACTTTACATGGTTTTGTCCCTATTTACCCTGCAGTCCCTATACACCCCGGTTTACGGTACATATGCTATGCATGTGTACTGTGGGCAATTTTTGACAAGGTTGGTATATTTTTTTATGTCATTTTGGCAAAGTATTGATTAGATATTGTAGGTGATATTTTTTTAAGTAGAATATGTAACATCTGCCGGATTATATGGCTCTTGGTTGCGCTAAGTTGAAAGATTGTGATATCGAAACCACTTCAGTGCTTGTATCTAGTGGTTAAACAATAAGATCATTGAGTACAACATACTGTAAAAGCAGAGTTTCAGCTACCCAACTGTGAAATAGTAGTTTGACGAATACCAGTGTTATGTGGCCTGCATTTTCCCATCCCTTTAATAAACACAAGTACTGGTATCCTATCTTATATCCACCATTGTCAATTCCTTCTTTAGATCATTCATATTTGTCTTTTTCTTTCCATCTTTTTTCTTCGGCACAAGGACTTCGACGTCCGGTTCACTCTCTGTTACTCTGTATTTCGCCGACATTATGCTGACTGTCTGTAAAATGAAAAAATTTGTTTTGATAAAATAATTAAAAAATACATGAAAATTAAATTGTATTAAAGCAGCTTTAACAATCTTATACAAGCTGGTTGCTAGCTAGTCAGTTGTGTCCCTGGACAAGGCAATTAATGAACATGGCCTAAATCCAGCAGATTAATGGGTTCTACTAAATTGAAGGAACATGTAAATCATACTCAACACACTGAAATAGCTCCGATAACCCGACGGTGGGCGCGAGGTAAATGACGATTGCCTGTGTGTAACCACCATTGGTTTTCCTACTCGATAAACATGAATACCCTATCCTATTAATAGTCTAATTTATAGCTTTGTAAATAATGATTATAATTTCTTATTACTCCATGAATGTGAGGCAAATAAAAACAGTCACTATAAATGAAATAAAACTGGGAAATTATAAAAAATGAATCTGCACATATAAGTTTAATTACAAATAATAGTTGTATTATTGAAATTTACAAAATATATATTTTATTTACAAGTACAGGAAACAAAAAAGTATATATACATTTTGCTAAATTATATGAATCGCCAGTCGCTATATTGCTATATATACAAACAGATTAGTTAAATACTGTTAAGTACTAAATCTTATACAAGTACACCTACAATAACTTATTATATAGGGCTATCATATGGTATTACTAAATAAAAGTTTCCAAATACAGCAAACTAACCTTCACTTGTGAAAAGCAGTTGCTGACTTAACTATCTACATCAACACACTGCACTATTGCTTTAACATGACATCATTTCCTGTGTACATCCTGCCCATTACGAAACAACAATAGTACTTGGGAATATAACCCCCGGGAATAATTGATTGCCACAGGTCAGGTTTACGTTGTAGTATGTTTATTGTGTCATTTTGATGTAATTTAAAAGTTTTTAATATCTTCAGTTATATAGATGAAATCAATAGTTGGTGACATCACAAGTATCCATTGTTAAAAATCTTTAATCATGCTGTCAGTACATATTACATCATCATCCTTAAATATTTTACCAGGAAACTTCCTTTCTTGGGTTTGATGTCGAGAAATTATAAACACTCACACACTCAAGGTATTGCATGATGGCAGAAAGGAACTGTAGGAAAATAATAACGGTTGCATTAACGAGTATATGTTTGCCATTATCTGGCACGATAATGTGGGGGAGAAGTAATCTGACGACTGCCTGTGTGTTGACCACCTTGGTTTTTTCATAAATGGGGATAAACATGAACATCCTATCCTATATTAGATGACTAGCTAGAATACTATTACCATTGTTACCAGTGTCCACCTTGTGCTCATTGTCGAGTTAAGATTCTCACATTGTGCTCACTGTTAAATTAAGTTATCCACCCTCACGGGACCCAACTTTGGGGTGCTAGACAGTTGGTTGTGTCCAGTATTGGAATGGAGCTATGCAATTCTGGGTAAATTTTTTATCAAATTTAAATTATGGATATTGGACTGTAGGTTGACACACCCAACAGTATTTTTTGAAGTACAAAATATAAACATGCATTATAATTCACCTTTAGCTGCATAGCTTTGTTGGATTCAGGTGCTTTTTAGCGGAAGGCGGAACAACTGTTGGGATTTCTTGATTCACAACAGTGGTGATTCCCCAATATTTGTTTTGAAGCAGCATGTGCTACGCTGCGCGCCGGTGCTCTCGTTTAGCTGTAAAGTTTTGTAATCGTGGAGCAATGGTTTGTTAAATAAATGTATTGATTGTGCATCTCCAAGCTGTTTTGGTGGGGAAAAGTTCCCGATGTACGAAGAGTTCCAGCTCAAAAATGTTATGCAAAAATTTGAAGAGTTTTGGGTTTAGGTTGCAGATGCAAGCTTTAATTTTAAATTTTGAAAAAATCTACGACTTCCTGTGGCAGGATTTTGAGTGAAAGTCCTTTTTGTAAGGTCAGTTTATATTGGAGAGATAGGAAGAATAATTGGGTAACCGCCCCTTAAAGATTTGGACTTGACTCAACCTAAATTTTTAATGTCGTGGCTTAGATTTGCATACACGGTGACTTGACTAAACGTAGTCTTGACACTGATGCCGTAGTCGAATACGATCGGCGATTCCTTGTTTTCGTTTAAAGGTTTACAAAATGACTGGGTTTACGGTTGGCCCGCCAAACGCTTTCCTAAATACATGTTTTTTACCGAGCTCAGTTTTGAACCCATTTTTGGCTCGTCACTCCAACCGTTTTATATAATGGTTTATGTAGAGATCGCGTTAACCATTCGGCCACACGACCGTACAAAGTACACATTCGACTAGGTATTGGTTGGTTTCGATCCAAACACCTTTTGGGTGACTGCCTGACATGATACGTGTGAACGGACAACCAACCAAAGCTCAGCGGGAGCCAGTGATTTTGAATTGCGAATTTGGAGAGATTTAATTAATATCATTCATAGGATATTTATTTTTATCCCCGGGAATGGGAAAAGCAAAGGGGTTAACACACGGGTAATCGTCAGATCACCTTGCGCCCACCGCGGGTTACCGGAACTATTGCAGTGTGTTATGTATTATTCTAACGTTGTCCGTTAAGTACCCTCACCAAAGACTTCCGACTCGCTAGTGACTAGTTTCGAACCTGAATAATAACGACCGAAAGGCGAAGCACTAAAGACACCACATAGCTCCGGTAAATCTACGATGTGGAAAGGGTAATAATGATCACGTATAATCTTATAAAGCCCACGAGCATTTATTTAAAATTGCCAGTTGAACAATATTTACCTCCCAATATTTCTCGGCTACTAAACAGGAGTCGCATTTAGCCGAAGGGTTTCAGACTCGAAACTGGTCGCTTGCTTGTTGGCTGTGTCCTTCGGCAAGTCTCTAACACACACTGCGTAATCACAGTGGAATAATAGCTTCTACTAAGTTGATGAAACGCGTAAATCAAACACAACACATTGTAATAGCTCCGGTAACCCGATGGTGGGCGCGAGGTGATCTGACGATTGCCCCCTTGCGTTTTCCTATTCACGGAAATAAACGTGTATAACCAATCCTAATTTGCTATGCTGCCAAAAAGGAGTCGTATTTAGCTGTACATTTTTTTATTATTATGGGCAAACTACTAAACACAGCCGATACATGCGAGAAAATACAAACTGTACATTACAGCCACTTCATTCAGGTTGAAGCAAAATATAAGTGATTGCAATTTAGTGGTATGTACAAGCGAATCCAGGTGTTTTCGAGGCGATAACCGACAGAAATGAAGAGTACACCGGAACACAACGTAATCTACTCAAAAAAATACAAACAAGGTATATACTGTTACGATAGAATGCTAAATAAGGAAACGGTTGCTATTACAGGGAAAATGGGAACTGCATTAAGGTACTCAGAGGGCACATTTGAAAATTGTTTAAACCGGATAGTTCAAATGCTGCTCTTAGAATGGGGGAGGCTAAGTATTGGTGCGTGGGGTAGACTTGTTAGAACGATAGGAACGACATCGTGTAAACGCGTTTTTTCTTTTTATTTAATCGTTAGATTAGTTAACAGTGCGAGTGAGCTAACGTCGAGTGTAATCGAAGTTGGTTGTTGAGTCGTGCGGTTGTAAGCGCGAACCTAAGTAGATTGCGGTCGCACGGTGTCGTGAGAGAGCTCTGATGACGGGCGGTTGAAGAAAATTCGAAATCGCAGCGTTGAAGAGACTGTGGCGTTTTAGGGTGCGTGTTAGCCGGTTTAAAAAGACATCTCGTTATAAACGCAAATCGCGTGTGTAGTATTGTGGTCCGATAAGACTGCATGAGTCGAGCGTCGTGGATGGTTTCGTTCAAATCCGAGGCGAAATGCCCCAACGTGCATAGCGGTATGACAAGCGACAAGAACACTGGTAAACAGGAAAAAACACATTTTCTTTTCGATTTTTTTAGTTTTTTTTAAATGGGTGGGTATGTACAGCGAGAAAAACGACACAAGTTGCATTGAGAAGACGGAAACGAATAAACGATGAGCCAGCTGGCTTGCGAGCGAATGCACTGGATATAGCATGTTGGGGTCACACAACAGAGCACGCAAGTAAAAATCGCTGGTTAGTAACGGGGGGTAAGTAACATAACTGAACAGTGCTAAAAGCAGGGGTGTTGGGTAATAAAATACTGCCTGGGCTCTAAGTGCAGGACGTTTGTCACTGCTGGTTCTGTGTGTAAGAAGCACACCTACGCGTGTGTATTCGCGTGTTTAGGGGGCAAGACGTGTGTTATGTTGCTGGTCTCATTGTCTGCTGTGTTCACTTTGAAGAATGTCCGAAGAATGGCGTGGTGAAGGTAGGTAAAAAACTGGGCTGCGCGTGGTTGAGCTTCGGGTAAAAACGTGTATGGTGGATATCGGAGTTCACTTTTGGTCGCTGGGTACTATGTCCAACAGTATAAAAAAGACTCGTCAGCCTCAACACTGCGATTAGGGGCGGCAACAGTGGCGTGCTGGCGCGAGTTAAAATAAAAAGATTCAGACACCTGAATAACAATAAGGTCGACGCTTCTTGAAGAAATTATCGCTCTGTAGAAGAGTGTGCGGGGCCGGGTGAAGATACCGTTCGAAATCAATAGGTTTGTAATAAGATCCGCTAACTTTTGTGGCGTTATCGGCCGCTGGTACCGGGTGGAAGGTTAACTTGGAAACTTTAGGACAGATTCATACAGAAAGTGTAATTTATTTAAGTTGACGTTAAAAAGTCAGCTGATAAATTCCTTGTTCGGATTCGGTTTGCAGGTACTGGTATAATGCACAGGTGTGAACACACACGACATAAACGTGCATAGACAGTTTGGCACTCTAAGGGCGAGTTTGGGGGAACGGCCCGCTTTTCACAATCGGAAGCACAAGGGCGGTGCCGCGTATAAAATCACTGATTGTTCCATCTGACGAAGCGCAAGGCGAGAAAAAACGACGCGATTGCACAAGACGCAACGGCGCGGACTTGTTTTTTTTTGTTTTTTGTTTTTTTTTGTTCCGTCCGCGACGCTGCAATATACAGTACGTGACATGACAATAAACATAGAAGTAGGCGCCGAACTCCGTGGCGCGGGGAAAGTCGAACATAAGACGAATCGTGTCGGCTAAATTCCCGGGATTTCCCGCGAAGGATTTAGTGAGCAGCGTTTTGCGGGCGTCGACGCGCGCAAACTTAAAACACCTTCAATTGAACAGTGATTCGAATGGCAAAGATGATGCAATATCAGAAAGAACGACGATTGCAAGACAACAACGCAATACACTAGAAGGCAATTTGGCTCCGCTGGTGGAAAATGTACGTTTGTTAGGATAAAATAAATAACTTGTAATCTCGTTATCGGGGTATAAAGACCCTGGAAAGAGTTTTCCGGTGCGCCTACTCCACACACTACTAACCAATGGCTCCAATACTCGCGTTTAAACGCAGAACTCAATAAAATGAGGAATTCAACGGCGATTTACTCTCTTCTGCTCGTGCTTGACAACTAGTACAATAAAAAGGTGCGATCGGTGCAAAATTAACAAGTCAGGACAATTTAACTCCAAAACGGTTTAGAACCTTGGTCAATATGAATTTGTCGCGGATTCCCTTGGAAGATAAGTATTACAAATGTCAAGCGAACAGCTAGCATATATCGACAGGTCGCGGGACCAAAACGCCCCATATTTGTACAGGTAAGAGGGAAAAGTCGGTTGTACAAAATTTCGACAGTGATGTAATTCTTCTCCGAACACACATTGGCCCAGTATGCGTTCAAGTCCGGAGATTTTCTCTGATTTTTAAAGATTTAGGGGCTTGGACGTAAAGGTACCGTGTTGTTATTTTGTGTTTACTGGTGTTGCGAGAATAAACGTCGAATGGTTAGAAAAACAAGGAAGGCACACGTGTTTAATAGATGATGGTTGCTACCCTCGAAAAACGGCTGCACAGAATAGTGTATGAATTCTAAAGTGTAGGTGGATATATGGTTAAGACAGCAACAGTTACGAAGGGCGAAATAACAGCACGGGGATTAAAACACGCAGGTTCACAGTTCGGTATTCACTTCTGCATTTTTTTTGGATTTTTTATGTTTATAAGGCACGTTAAACACAATGTTACGTGGGCGGGCTACGGGAATCAGGCCTGCGGAAGCTAATTATCGGGGACAGTGCGGCAGAACGGAGGTTATTGCACAGCAGAAAGCCCGAGTTTCACGCAGACGCGACGAACTTATTAAAGGTCGCGTCCTCGCATGAACTTCGGGTCGATGAATTATTGATTGGAATTACTTGAGTGCGTGAGCTTGACTACCATTACCTATATTAGAAGAAAGCGTAGTTGTCGGTGCAACTATGAAACGGTGAGGACGGATAAGTTTGTTGGATGTTTCCCGGGGTTTGCAGCGTTCACGCCGCCGTTCGCGATATAATCTCATTGAAAAAGGCTGAAATAGGAATTCTACATAGATTCGTGCAAGCGACGACCAAAAACGCACGCGGAAGGTAATATTAAACGTCGTGTAATTGATTTGTTCGCCGC
Organism: Ciona savignyi; assembly: GCA_000149265.1. NCBI lineage: Eukaryota > Metazoa > Chordata > Ascidiacea > Phlebobranchia > Cionidae > Ciona > Ciona savignyi. Next base: position 248,874 of record CH002980.1, on the reverse strand, counting down.
GACGCGAAAGACGACGCCGATTTTCCTGCAAAGCGGACGACAATTGCAATCGAAATGAGGTTTTGCATAGAACAGGCTCCAACATTCTCTTGTTAAGGGAAACTAACGGAACTTCCGAGTCGATCTTGTGCGCGGTTGTGGGCAGTACATCAGCTGGAATCGCGAGTCGAAATTTTCTTTCTTGGTGTTTTAAGTTTTCTTTTTCGTATGTCCTAAGTTTTCTTTTTTTTTGTCTCCAACATTTTTTTCCAAGGTTTTCTCCGAAATTTTCGTTAAAATCACTTCTTGTTCGGCGAGGCAACGCGAATAAAGCGGCGAACACGAGCAAATTCTCATTGACGCTGATTGCACGTTAACACTCGGTGTGTGTGGTGATTGTTATGGTTAAGGCCTGAATTCCGTCCTCGCTGTTGCGAAGAGTATGTAGAAAGTCACAGGTAAATCGCGCATATAAAGTACATTCCGATAACACATTAGCACCTTTCTGAATTGGTCGCTATTAAGAAGATTCAATGTCCAGTTTAATACTTGGGATATTTAGCCACCTGATAATCGGCAGGCCGACACAACAATAAGCCTGGAGGTTTAAGAAATAAAAACAAGTACCCTAGATCACACCGTGGTGCCGTGATACAGAAACTCCGGTTGAAAAGGCGATTTTCGTCGAACTTTTGTTACAACATTAGATCTGTGGGTGGAATCGGGACATACTTCGGTGAAAATGGCGTTGCATATAAATATATCAGGTTTGCAACACGGGGGGGGGCGCATGGAAGAAGCGAAATGGCAAGGAACATGACGCATTAGCACACAGGAAACAATTGCTCATTAGGTAGGATATGGTAAACACGGGGAACAGCGACTAGTATAGAAAATGGCTTATTCTGTTTTTTTTTGTGGGGTTTTGCACTTAAAACGCGGGTTAGATTACTTTCAGAGACAGCGCTTTACAAAAACTTTATGGAATGTTTCTTTTCTAAGACGGACAAAACAATGACATCACAATTACAACGCTGTGTGTAACCCGAAACGCGGCTTCTTTTAGGCGACGTCCGCCGGGAATTAACAAGTTTGAACATTGTCCGGTGATACGTGCAAATAACGGTTGTTATGGTTTAAAAATGAACTGCCTGGTTGGGGTTAGCATAATGCAACCCGTTGAAACCAGTGCATTTGGAAAAAACGGAACTGTGGTTAAAGAAACGATACATTGGCGAACTTAAATACAGTATAATGTATGCGACACTGGGGCGAGATAGATATACTGCGCGCCATCTTGTCGGTATTATAGAGTGCTACTTTGCAAACGAGAGAACACTGCAACATATTTGGCGGGACAGCACATAAAAAGGAAAAAGGCATAAACGAAAAGAGATACCAGCATGTACGTCACTTCACTTCTGATGAACTGTGGGAAATATTGCGGCAGCCATCTTGTTTTACTGCGACGCTGCTCAGTCGTTCGAATTCACTGCAAATGAAATGGCAACTGATTACGTCATTTCCTATAAAATTAGACTTCATAAGACGGCGCACAAAAGTTTAAGCCACGCCTTTTACAACCGTGATATCGCATCAGAGTTAAAGCGCACCAGTTTTTTCAAAGTGCCATTAAAACATTTTAGACACAAAACATTAAATTACGGAGTGCACAATCAAAACATTATTTTGCGTTATAAAGTTAAAACATTATTTTGCGTTATAAAATATAAAAAAAATTAAACATAAAAAATTTAAACATTATTTTGCGTTATAAAACATTATAAAGTTGCGAGATTCATTAACCTAACGAACTTACGGAAAATGTATTTGAGCGTTGATTCAATTCCAGCCAGCGAGGTAGAGTTCATGGAAGGTTCGAATCCAGTTGGTGGAGTGACCACCCGCGGCGACGTCGAACTGCAGGCATATCACGCGTTAATTATATTGTTTAGAACAGTGCTTCGCAACCAGTGTGCCGGAACACACTACTGTGTCGCAAGACAATGCTAGGTGTTTTTTTTTTAAAATATTGTCGCAAGACAATGCTACATTTTTTTTAAATATTATTTTTTAAACATTTTTTTACCAAATAAAAAGGATTTTAGCTTTTGCAAATTTTACGGCTATCAGACACTTTGCTTATATAATATCCAAAAAAATCTTGTCAGAAGACCTCCCATTGTACATTTTTGACTGCAATGTGTCGTCGAAATTAGTAAGTTTATAACTGTGCATCAAGTGAAAAACGGTTGCGAAGCACTGGTTTAAAAATTGAGGTCAATAGCTCGTCGAGGGTCGCACCGTATCCTCTCTACGGCGCTTCAACATTTGTGTCGGTTCAATTCATGAATATAGATTACTACTTACTTAGAGGAGGCTTTTGAGCCGAACGAACCATCTGTCGGTGAATTGTCGCCGAAACTGGAGCGAGCGTGCGTCACGGGGCGAGACGGAGCGCGATTGAACGATGGCCCGGTTACGGAGGTGCCTGTTGACAGCGGAACAACTGCTCATTATTACGACTTAAACCAGCAACCATTCTATTTTCGACATGACAACTGCTGACATAGCTACTGCATAGTAATGATGATGGTGTAAATTGACGCGCTTTGCTTCCTTGATTCGATTTAGATTTCTGATAAACAAATGTTTTTGTGAAACTAATACCCCAGGGACTCGCATAGACTTTTATGATTTTGTAAAAAAAGATCTCTAGTGACCAGTTTCAAGCCAACTACCCTTTAGCTGAAAGGTGTCGCATGAACCCACTGTGCGTATCGGTAGGACATTCAATGGTAACTTTAGCTCAGGAATTTGGGGTTTCTATGTACAAATCCCCCATGGCCAAAGGAGGAACACAACATACTTGTGGTGCTTGAGAATATAGAGTTGCTGGTGCTCCAAGGGTCGGAGCTCAAAGACGGGGTTCGCATGCTCGTGACCCCTGATGTGCTGGCCCCGCTCCACAGTGATGCGGCGTCAGTTGTGGGTGAGAAGGGGCTCCAGGGTAGGAAATCAGTGGGGGATTCCCGTGCTGGCACAGTAGGCAAGGACGGAGCTAAGGATAAATTAAAATGATCGAATGCTGTGGGATAGGAATAAAAAAACCAAGGGGGTTAGTACACGGACAATCATCAGATCACCTCGCGCCCACCGTCGGATTACCGGAGCTATTGCAGTACGTGTATGATTCAGAAGACCTTTAAAACCTTATCAACGAATGTTATGTAGTCAGTTCTCGTCAATTAATAAAAAAATCTTTAAGATTAAGTGAAATAACTATTAACGTACTGCAATAGCTATGGACTTACTTGTTGCAGGCCAGCTATGTTCGATTTGGGACGGTGGTGGCGTCGGTTGTTTCCATGTCACCGGGCCACCAGAGGAGCCAGAGAGAAACTTCTCCTTTCCTTGTTGAAGAAATATTTGCTTCATTGTGTCAAGCTCACCGACACCTAGTGGATAAAGTTTAAATAAGTTTTTGGCCGTTTATCGAGAAACGTTTTTGAAGTTTAAATTAGCAATGCCGAAAAGAACTTTTGAATTACCAATACTAAAACGACACCGATATTATAACATTATTTTTCTCACCGATAAATAGATTCCGGATCTCTGGGTGCACAGAATTTGCGAAAACCTCTCGGAAACCCCGTAGAAATGAGAGCGCGAGGTCATATCTCTGCTTCCACAGCAGTTCAAATAGCTCGGAGACACAAGTGTATGCGTGTTCGGCGCTATCCTTGTCCAAACCTGTGGAGTTGAATGTGGTTACTATGCTCTTTGGGCTGACATAATGATTATTTCAACAGTTTTTTTTAACAAAATTTCTACCCAATTTGAAAGCTTACGCTCTCCAATCCTATCAAATAAATATTTTTGTATCAGTTATTTTATCAGTTTTCACACAAAATTTCCAACTAATTTGAATTTGAAAGCTTTTGTTCTCCGCACACATGTTGAAAGTTAACTTAAATAGTTCGCATGTGTTTTTACAGGTAAAACGAGAAGATAAAAAATAATTTTACCGAAAAATCCACAGAAAAAGTCCTTACCAGCAGGAGACATGTCGGATGCTGGAACGTATCCGTTATGGATGAGACTGAGCAGCCGCTGCTCTGCGGACTTCCACATCCGGAGGAGATTCTCAATGATCATCTGCTGCTGGCTGCTCACACCAGGAGGCGACGTGGAGGTGGAGTCGGAGCGCGACGGCAACTTGGGGTTGATGAAGCCCCGGGTGACCGAGCCGGGGTTGCTGAACTCGCGGGTAATCCCCGGGGGTGCGGCACGGCCGTCACGACCCAATGCAAACGAGTCGAGGGGGTTTGTGGGCGATTTGCTTCCCCAGTGACTCATTCCACCTGTTCAAATCAATTCAGTGTAAACTTACTAGGGCTGATACTTGTAAAACTACTTAATTTGGAAAAAGTAATCGGAAATATTCGACATAACACACTAATATAACATAAGTATGGTTTATAAAAAATTGTAAAAAGTAATTTGAAAAATAAAGTATAAAAGTCATGTACATATTCATTGTGGTACCTGCATTGATAGAGGTTCCCCATGCATTTGGGACGTGACTAATCGAAGCAGACGCTTGCTCGTTCGATTGTGGTCTTGCTCCCCATGTGCCAAAGCTTGCCAAGTTCTTGTTCTCCTGGCCAGACAGCTTGCGTTCCATAGTGGCAGCTGGAAACGATGTTACTACTGTTTATATGGATTGAAACTGCTGTGTATATGAAAGGCCACTATACATCACATATATGATGTTTACATAAGAGCCCTCAATTGGAGTTTTGGATTGAATGATAAACAACAAATTGACACTGGAAATAACATACGTAAGTCTACATCTTTTGGCCAAACATAATAATTATGGGTTGCTCTGCCATTTAATAAACAGTCGTCCTTTAAGTTTAGTAAAAAGCGAATTTTTAACTTTAATAAAATGCAGTTTTTAAACAGAATAAAAACAATTTTTTTAATTTAGTAAAAAATTAGTCTTTTGACGAGACAACACAACGATACCTTGTAGCTTCTGCCAAGCTAGTCGTTCAGGGTAGGAAGATGAGTTGAAACCTCGTGTGGCTTCAAAGCCGTTGACGGTTTGCTTCCATGGCATGGTGAGCAAGTTGTCAGTGCCACTGTCACCCCATCCTTGGACTGTGGCAGGAAAATTATATTTGGATCAAGATGGTAAATGATTCAAGATAAAGATTAAAAGAAAGCTTATTGGCACTGTATGATGGTGTAGTTTAGGGATCGGCAACCTTTTACACTCAAATACCCATTTTAATGAATATTTCACAAAATAAAAATCACTGAGAGCTGCAAAACTAATATTATTTTCGCAATAAAAGGAAAACAACACTGTGTGAGATAAAGACGCGAGTGTTTTTTTGTTTGTTTCACTTACGACTGGGTATTAAACTTATTAATTACTTGCTACAGTAGCAAAAAAATTAATAAAAGAGTCATGTCACAAGGACAAAAAAGAAACGCATAAGGCTCCGGAATCGCAGGTTGTCGACCCCTGGTGCAGTTGAAACTTACAGTTGGGAGGTGGCATGGCTGCTTGCGTGAAGGTGGAGGCATCACTTTCACTGAACCCTCTCGCGAACGCTGGGTTACTCTGGAGTCGAGTTTGGTCAAACATCTAAGTTAATACAAGTATTAAACTATAAAATAAGCAGTAAGATTGAATAATATTTGGTTGTCTGCTTTTATGGGGAATATAGTAATATTGTAATGGGTTTTAAATAATATTTTGTCCTTTTATATGAAATACAGTAATATCACATACATGTTTGATTGTTTGCCCAACAAGATGATTTTCACATATTTTACATGGTTGATCTAAGTATTTATTTTACATTTCATATAAGCAGATTTCATAGTTATATAAGCCAAGACAGCAAGCAGCTGAGTAGCTCACCGCGTGTTTTTGTGCCAAGGTGGTTGATCTGAACATCAAACTGCCATTTCTCATCTCCTCCAGTTCTTGCTCTGTTGGGAGGGAATTCCATTTTAATGATAAATCCGCCATAACGACACGACTTTATTACATTTTTAACTATGCTCGCATGGAAGTGGGTTTAAAGAATTTTCCGTTGGGAGTTGCATAAAAACACAACCTGCTGTACAGGGTGATAAATATGTATAGTTATGTAAAGTTTTGCATGACTATCTAGTTGTTGATTGATAGAAATTGCTGGCTTTTGAAATAAACAATAAAAAATAAAATTTCATTTTATTACACTCTCATTGGATTGTATTCGAAGAATTTGCCAGTTCAATTAAAGTTCAATATGCATAACACTCGTTATAAACACAGAATTGCCAGCTGCAGATTTAATTAAAGTTCTCTTTAAATTTATAATTAAACTTAGTCATTGTTATGTAATTTGAAAACAGCCGCAGAAGAGGAAAAAAAGGGTATCATAGTAACAGTGAGGCACCCAGCAACTGGTTGAAACAAAGGCAGTTCAGTGAAATTACATTCAAACCACATTCACAGTATACATAGCAGCGCACATAATAAAACTTGTCTTCCCCCCAGGGGAAAACTCTGACAATTCTTTAAATTGGCCACAATCCAGCACTGTAGAGTGGTCAGTGCATCCACTCTAGCATATCATAAGCAACAATCAATACTTAAGCTGGAGGAACTAATTTGAGGTAAACATTACGGCACAGAGAATGCTCACACAAATGTAATATTAAAACATGAAAAACTTAAAGGTTAAAAACTTGCAACAAGAAGTAATTTAAATTTTGAAATTGTTTTTCACATTCAAAAACATAAATTTGATGTTCTCTAATTAAATAATAGAGAAAGTTAGATGTGTGGCTGCATGACATGACCTAATTGCAATGGTAGAGAAGGACCTACTTGATGTTTGAGTGCACAACATATTTATCAAAGCAATACTAGTAATATAGAAGTTCTACACTAATTTACAGTAACATAATATCTATATCCATGTTATAATAATGTTTAACACTGATGTTCTGCGAATCAAATAAGGTCCAATACAACCAACTTTATCATGTAAACAGCGATTACAGGTTTCACTAAAGAGCACTGTTAAGAGAATTCAAAATGTTAGCAGATGAGATAAGCTCTCAGTACATAGTACCGAGCCGAATCTATACAGTTGGCAAATAAGTTTGTTAGCATACCAAACATTATTGAGCCTTTCAGTGGTCAGATAAAAGCGACGTTAACATGACACTGCGAGACAGGAAATAAGCTTTTGTGCAACGAGGTGACAACAATAGCTGTGAGTCGACTGCTCGGATGTGTATTTTGATATTCAATCGACTTGTACGTGCTATTGTGTCTATACTGTGTGTTTGATGGGAAAAACAACCGAAAATGCAGTTCGTAAAAATTGCCACCAGTCGCTTGGTTTAGTGTGGTTTTACAAAATCCAAAGATGTTGTAACGCTTTAGACACATTATTAAATTAAGTGAAAATGCGGTTCAGTTTAACTACACTCAGCTAACAAAATTTTAAGAAAAGCTATATTTTATCGAAATTGAATCAGTTTTCTTTGAAATTTTGCAGCAGTTTAAAACGAAACTGGTCACAGGCAGTTTAAACTGGAATTGCCTGGTCAACTCACGTCATAGAAGTAAACAAATGCAGAAATAGAAGCACAAATGTTGATGTAGGAAGTGATACATTTCCTGCCCACACTGCCGTCACACCGCACCACACAAACACTGCTTTCACCACCCACTCATACATGTCCAACTATACACAACCACACATATCCACAACTCAACTACATGAAATGCTGCAAGTTGCAACTGATGCGAACAGGATAAACTTAAGTTTATCATACAAAATGCATCAAAGATTAAATTAAAGTCATGATTGAGTATAACAGTAAGCAAAGTACTGTCCATAGTGTAATAGCTTAAGTGATTTTATAAAAATTGTTGGTTTTGCTTAATGCTGTTTAAGGTATTTTGATATTACAAGTACATTGAAACAGTTACATTTAAATTAGCGCATTATTTTAAACACAAATTGGGTTTGAATTAATTAAATAAAGTTAAAAAATCAGTCTGAATGTCATGTTGCATACATGTAAGCATATCAAGTATCCACGTATTTGTCGGCTACCTTAGATACTTCACATTGATGCAATATGTTTAACTTTAAAGTTATCCAGCTGCTAAGAGCCGTGCCTGTTTAACTTTGCTAAGAGCCGTGCCTTGATGACTAACAATGAGAAAGGCCAACGTACCTCTGGCCATCTGCACCGCAGCTGAGATTTCTGCGTATCGCAGCTTCATGGCTTGTGCTGGTCCTCCAATGGGGGGGTAGCACGTGGAGTCTTTCGTGAGACCTTGATTGATGATCCCGTTTGCGACAGCCGAGTTCAAAGAAGTGGGATAGGATGACAACGCAGGGTTGGTCAGGTCCCCAAACCCATCAGCTGGAAAATTAAATTGGGGTATTTTAGCAAATCTGGAAAAACACATCATTTTTTTCATCAGCTCGAAATTGATATTTGGTAATTTTGTGACACTGCAAAACTCAATTTTTAAAAAAATATTTATTTTGCTTTCAAACTAACGTTATTTTTT
>CH002980.1:214629-240187 GCA_000149265.1 Ciona savignyi | reverse complement strand
TTTTTTTTAGTTTTCAAATTCACGCCAATGCAGTTGTGTCTCTGACATAACCTGTTGCTTTGATGAACATAAGTCAAGTACTCACCTTTAATTGGTTGCAGCTGTGCAACATTGGGCAGTGCTTGGCCAGGAACATAATCCCCGAACACTCCAAGTCGTGCAATGTCGTTCTTAGACGGAGGTGGCTTGATTGCTTCTGGAGGAAGCTCTCCTGGGAATGTGAGACTTTTGTTATGATCAGGACTGACGGGTATAGCAGACGCTGTAAAAATTAGTCCTACTGTTTCATGGCCAAATCCTGGTGTAAAATATAAGTACGTTGACTTTAGAGCAGACACTGTAAAAAATAAATAACTGCATCATGGCCATATGGTTTCAAACGTATGTATGTTAATTTATATCTGACAGTTAAACAGCTGCAGAACTATTAGTTGAGTACTGCAGCTACTCTGTCATGAATAGACACTTTACAAACTGGCCTACTGTTTCATGGCCAAATCCAGGGTAAGAAACTTATGTGGGTTAATTTAAATTTGACAGTTAAAGCATACACTATATAAACTAAATCGCCTGTTGCATGGTCAAACCCTAAAACGTGATGCATTTTAACTCACCTCGAAATACCTTCCCCATTTCACCCATGGGACCGATTGGAGGGTAACATTCGTAGTTATTCGGCTTTTTGTCACCTTCCTTGTCACCATTAGCTGCAGGAAAATAAATGAGAAGCTGAATTAAATAAAGTAACTGGGGTTGGGGAGTGATATCGGAAAAGTTGAAAGTTTCGCAATTGTAAATTATGGCAAGTACTTTAGTTTGAAAACAAAAAAATAACAGGAATTTAAAAGAAAAAAAAACATTTTAAAAAAAATTGAGTTTTTCCATCCATACTCACTTATTTGGGTTGTCGGGGCATGTTGTTGGGGAGTCGTCACAGGTGGAGCAGTGGTGGCAGGGGTGGGTATCGGGGCCACCTTCACCACATGGTTCTGGTTGGTGGGTGGGGTGGGGTTGTTGCGTTCCGGGACCGGAGCTGGGGCTGGTGGGGGCTTCTCGGTCTGCTTTTTCAGCAGCGAGAATGGAAAGGATGGCTTTGGGACATCATCTGTTGGCATTTGGGAGATGTTAGAACCAAATAAGTTTTCAATACAGCAAGGCCAAGATAAGATATATCCTTTTTAATCAAAATTTAATCAGAATATCAAAAGTAAGGGGGGCAAATAATAAATAAAAAAACAGTTTTTGTACGTACACCTTTAGGTTACTTACCTAACACTACTCACAAAGAGTGACACATATTTCTTTTAAATCTTTTAAAAAAATGTATAGTTGGTTATCTTCCTACCTGGCATGGCGGAGATTTTGTCGGTTTTCAGGACTTGTTCAAGAACGGCCACCCAGTCTGCGTAACTCTGTATCTTGCTGGCATCAATGTCGAAGAAGCAAGCAACAGCATCCAGGTATTGTGTGGCTGTGGGAATCGTCAATTCAAGATTGATTCTTTTTTTATGATACTAAGCAAAACATGCCAACCAATCCGGATAGATTTTTATTATCCAGTAATTTTTAGTTAAATGATTAATCTTTATATTACTAGATTTATATTATAGTAATTGGTAGTTTTACAACTAATCAAGAAATTATGTTAAATTTAAGTCTTCCAAAAAACTCTGCAACAAAAATGAACTTGTTATTTTTAGTGTAAAATTTGCAAATAAAAAATGCATCAATAATTTAGTTGCAATATAGCCTCAGAAAAAGATTAAACCTGTCAAGTTCATGACTTCGCTGACAGCGATTTGGAAGAGTGGTTTGTCCTCTAGGTGGTGTTGAAAGCAGGAGAGTCTTGCTTCACTCAAACTGAGGTAAATCAACCCTCGCCCACTAACGTGGATGTACGACTCCTTTACCATGCCTGTAGTGGTGCATTTTTGTTTCAAAGCAAGTATTATAAACAAAAAGTATGTATGTAGGAACCCAAAAAGCGAATAACGACTAAAATCGAAAAACTTACAACAGTCATAGCAATATTTTGTATAAATAATTTTGTATAAAAAAATTTGTATTTTTTGTATATAAAAATACATGTTGGAAAAAGATAAAGAGAGAATAATGACAAAAACCAAAGGAAAATTCAGAACAGCCATAGCATTATTGACTTAACTTTATAACCGGGAGAGATTCAACACACAATGACTGCCAAAATTAACCAAGAACACACAAGAAGCCTTGATTCAATACTGTATTGTATTTTAATATTTAAACAATGAGTTTGGAAACAATGAATAGAAGGAGGTATAGTTTCAAAAATACTCTGTCAGACAGGAAAAAACAAATTAGCAGACAGGAATTTAGCTGACAGTTGCTTCAGAACAAATCCCCTATGTAATATGGAAACTCAACCGCCTAGTTACAATGATATCTTGGTTGATCTGCTAATTTTTGAAACCCCTTTTAGTTTGAACTTACCTGACCTTTTTGGTCCTAATATTTATATAAAGTTAATTATTGGAGAAGCCTACATACATAAAAATTGACCAAAAAAATCAATTTCAGTCAATGTTTGTAATTAAACCGCCATGCTTGAACCAACAGAGCCCACTTATAACAGATTGGACATGGAGAATAAATTTACCGCAGTTTAGTATCTTTGCCACATTAACATCGATCATGGTGGGATACTTCCTCTTGAGCAGGTTGTACTTGGTATACAACACCAGGCTCACCCAGTCCATCACCGTCTCCATATTCTCGTGTTGAAGATAGGTGAACGCAACTGTGTTTCCATCTGATGGGACAAAATATCCAATATCCCTTCAAAATTTTTGACTAGCGTTTTTGTTTTTTTTTTAGAGAAATTAATTGCCAAAAATAATAAAACAATCCAATAACCTTAAAATTTGCAACAAACAGAAATGAATATATGTATATATCCAAGGTAACGCACCATTGTTAATTGTGTTTCTATATTATTCTATATATGTTTTTGCGACAAGTAGTTTTTCTTTAAATTTATAAAAATAAAAAACAATTCTAATAACCCTTAAAATTTGTGGTGAGCAGTTTCCTTTTATTTTGATAGAGTTTAAATTCTATGTGAATATACAAGGTAACGTACCATTGTTAATCCTGTATGTGAGCTGGACACCATTTTCGTGACCGATACGTTTTGAATTAACTACAATAGTTTCCACGCATTCCACAGGAACCTCCTCATTTCGTATGTCAGATGTCAAATAGAGAGTATCGTTTTGCAGCACTACGCAGCACGGGTAATTTCCTGTGAACCATCATATAAAGCAAACTGTCAACCAAATTAATTATATACAGGTTTTGAACACAACTATGATAGAAATATGGACGAATAATAAATAATATCGGTCAAAAATGTTGCACAAACTCCAAATATGCTTGGAATGAACAAAATCATATCGAAAACACACATTACATACTGTAATGATGTATCAAAGCAACTCACCTTTGGGGTTCGGGCGTATAAATTGAATCCCAATAAATTGCTTCTTTGCAGCAATCTTTGGGTTTTCCGCTGCATCGCCTGCGTTTCCACTGTACTTGCATTTAATCCAGTACTCCTGCAGAACACAAAGTTGTAAAAATACCCAAATGCACGACCACAAGAGCCACTAACCTTTAGTTTAATGCCGTCGTTCCCGGAGGGCCTGTACTGCCACACAGGAGAATTGGCAAGCAATCGGATATTTGTACGTTTGTTTCCATTCGCTCGGATTTGAGCGATATCTTTATCCTCCCACAGTTGGGGAATTTGAGTCGACAGAATTCCTAAGAATGATCAATAAGGTGATGGGGAGGATAAAAAAAATATTTCAAAAAAGAAAAACAAACCAAAGCTATGGTAAAAGTGATGGGTAGAATAAAAAATACTTTTAAAAAAACTAAAACTATGGCATACCCTCGCATTACAAAACAATAAACATTTCAGTAATTTTAGGTTTAAAACTAACACAGCAAACGGGCTAGGAAATTTTTCATTAGTACTGCAGCTGTTTAAGCAGTTATTAAATCTGGGAGAACAGTCACACTCGGTTGATGGGTTTTAGTAGTGATAACTGGGTGCACAATATTTTAAAGTCACATTGTTATCCAAATATCCAAAATACTGTATTTTAATAAACATTGTATTTCTATTAATTAAACACCCAATTATAAGAACAGGCCTACTGTATTTCTATAAACATTACTTAAGAATCGAAACTTAGTCAAAGGATATGGTTTGCCATCACAGGGTTTTTAAAATATAAAACGCGATAATAAACAGTACCGGTATACAGCCCAATGTACCTTTTAAGGAAATGTCAGTAGTTGAACTGTTTGGCTCGGAAGCGGCATAATGGTTCTCGTGCTCAATGTGGACGAGTTTGCAATCGTCGCACACAAGAATACCGTACGACAGAACTGCCCATGCGTTGTCGGTGGCTAATGCTGCGCCGCAGTCAGCACAAACATCATTGCCGGGCTCCTTCAGCAGCTCGAGGATTGCAGCTGCTTTGGAAGAATCCATTCTTGCGATGGGCATTTTTAAGTTTGGTGGGTACTCCGACCTTAGCATTTTTATGCTTTTTTTAGTTAGTTTTTGAAAATATAAGCACCAAATACGAACACAGTGCTATTACGTGGCAAGTGTCAGCAATTACTGGTAAAAACCAGTTTGAATGACGACAGTTTTTGTTCAATCTCAAGCTTGTACCTTCTTTGAAGAGATCACACTGGCGTAGCTAGCTACTCAGATAATTGTCAATGCACTCAATAATAATTAACACAGTTCGGTCATTGCATGTTCAAAACACAAATAAGGCGTATATAGTACAAAAAGGAATTTGTTTTCATGCATGTGCTACTTTTAAAGACAACAGTGTTTTTTTTACAATCTTGACCAATGTTACATAGTACCTACACGTTAAGCGATGGTAACATGTACCCTGAGTGGAAACTCAATAAAAGCAATGGATTCTAAATAAGGTGTATCAAGAAGAATGACAGCATGATAGAAAAACATAAAATATGAGAAATAAATGTCATATGCTGGGGAAGATGAAACTACAGGAAACACTGCACTTCCCTAACAATAAAACAAGCGGAAAGTAAGCGAGCAAATGCGATAACTTGGCAGCAATATAAACCACAGTGTTGGAGAATAGAGGGTAGCTTAAAATACAGAAATATGAAAACCGTACATATCAGTTACACTAGTGAATAATAAGAATAAAACACAAGATGAAAATTTTTGCTTCAAAAAGCAAACAGGGGCGATGTCGCCAAAGGATGCACAGGCTGGAACAGAAGCAAGTGCAAACTGACAGTTCCGGAAGGGCACTATTGCATCTGTGCCCTTGGCTGATATATGTTCAACTAAACGTGAAGAAAAGATGAATGAACACAAATCCTCAATTGGAACCTTGAACAATAAGAATTGGACCCAAGACAATTGATCTTTGAGTACAGCTTGAAAATGCAATAATGCCTTCAAAATTCACACAATATCAGAGCAAACTATTGCTGTAGAAATAACTAAAATGAATTTTCGATCAATTCACCGGGCATAAGTAGGCTAACAGTAACCTAAACAAGCTTCACTTAAAAGCTAAAACTGTTCTGACTTGAGCTAACGGTACTAAAATTTACATAAATAATTTTAAAAAGATTTTTTAACATAAAACAAATGCTTGATTACATAAAAAGAATGTTTCTTGTAGAAAAACAGCAATTGTAAGTGGCGAAATATTGATGAATCCGCCATTATGAGCAAACTAACACTTCGAAAAACTTGAGAACAGTTAATGCTAAACATGACGCACGATAAACAGTTTGTCGCAAAAGTGGCTGCTGTTCGAAACTGCAAAAAATCTCAGAAAGCTCTGTTGCTTCGACTGGTATAATGGTTGCCCAAGTTGGTTGCAATGAACAAGCGAATGTGATTGGTACGCCCAAAATATGACGTCACATAGAGGGGCACCTAGCGACAGACGTTGACTACGTGCTCGTTGGTTGTCTAGTCACGTGGTTTACAGGACAACAGAATCATTTGTTTCTCTTTTAAGAACGCGCGCGACGCGGGTTGCTATTCTCTTCGTTTCTCTGCTGTGAATTGAGCTATTTTACCAAAGTATCTTTTGTATCGTTTAAATATTCCGAAGCTGCGTGCCAAGAAGGATTTGACGCGTGAAAAGTTAACCGCGTGTTCTCCTTGGCGTGCCTGACAAACAATTATATGCGCTGCAAACTAACTCTTCCCATTAGCAACTGTTGATTAATTTTACAATTTCTTGCACGATTATTCCCCACGTTTATTTATGCTGCTAACTGCTGTTCTACATAGGCCTATAAATAGCAAAATTAATAATTAGGCTAAAATAGGATCGACTACCTTTGAGTTGTTAAGGCATCTAACGCGCTTTATGGTAGTATGTTACAGCCTACTTCTTGATTAAAATAATGAACATCTAGTAGCGGTCAACAAAAACTAATACGCTACACATACATTTATGCAATACTAGTACATATTGATACAGGCAAACATTCGCTTAGTTTATTGCTGCCTACAGTAAAGTGATTTGCCCGGGTGTTAGTTTATAAGGAGCACTTACTATGAGCAGCTTTTGTATTTATATCTATGCCCACTTCCGAACTCTTGACTGCTGTTTCAATACAAATTGATGCTGGGTAAAATTGATTTCAAATCCTCCAAGTACTTTAAACAGCACTACATTTACTGTATAAGCGATTGCTGTATATATATATTAATTCAAACGAAGCCTTTTATGTGTTAATATCAGTTACAACAAAAAACGACCATACCATTTGGTAATTACCCGCTGCCTTTCGCTAAGATTTATAAATAACTATTTATATCTTAGTGTGAACCAATGACAATGCTGAACCAGTGACTCATCTTTTTTATGGAATATCGATCTACTTGCAACATAAAGCGCAATATATGAATGAACCATTTCAAAATGTGTTGTTGTTCCTGTTTACGCAATTCGCACATTCCTGTATGTGTTAACATACACAGTGTAAAATCATATACAATACGGTGCAGGGAATACGTCGTATTTTACTTACAACTGAGCCCCTTTATGGGCGAAAAAAAACATGAAAGTACAGTCTGCGATTAGATAATTTCGTCGATCATATGTTCACATCTAGATTCAATGTCCTCTGCCAGACATTCGTCGAGCAAGCATGTAGCACTGCCGACTCGTTCTCGCGACTTATTTTCCACGGGAGTTTCCGTAATACAATTGTTGCTTTCACTGCATAGCACATCTGCTTTTGAAACGATGATTGTTTTATTTTGATCAGTGTCTTCTACGCCGGTAAAGTCGCCATTTTCTTCATTTTCGAGTTCGACGTTCACAACTGTGATCCTGGGCTCGGTGAAACTACGTTCAGGGGTTGTTGGGTGCGCTCTAGCGGTCGTCGACTTCAGTGTATTGCTACCGTTGAGTGCGCCAAAGGGCTGTTTGCCACGCGGTTTTAAAACATTATTGCTAAACGACTCGATCACACTCTCTTTGCCTTTTATTGTCGATTCGGTCAACTTAGCTCGCTGCATTGCGAGATTATGAAGAAACTTAGGTCTCCGAAAAGGACGAGGAGTGTGCGATCTAGCGGTGTCATCTTCGCAAGTAACTTCCGATATCCCGTTGCAGTGGTCGCCATTCAATTTAGATTTGGTGTCAACATTTTCCAATTCGTGACTCCCCTGCAAAAACAGATCATCAGGTAATTACATAAGTAGACCAAGCTAAAACATGTCCAAAATGGAATGTCGAAGCTTCCTCGAAGATTAGATCGCATAGTTATATTCAAGTTTATCTCATGAATGAAAAACCAAGGGGGTTAACACATGGGCAATGGCCAGATAACCTCGCACAAAACTGCGAGGTTATCTGGCCATTTCGACGCACTAAACTGCTGAGCAAATCGGTCTAACAAAAATTAGAAAGTGAATGTGTCATAAAAAAAACTAGAGCAAAAAACACGGCCTTACTATAAGCAAATCTTTTAATAATAAATGAAAACATTATTTCGAAAGGATTCAGTCTATAATAAAAAAGGTCTCATGATTAATGAATAGTTCGTCGAATCTCAACTAAATTTCTATTATGACTCTCGCATGTCAAATACTTGCTGGGCAGTTAATAAAAGTTTGTTTATGAGTTGTTTTACTTCTGTGGGAAACGTCCAAATGACTGAAATTGCTTTAACATAAGCCGGATGGGGTAAAGTATATAATCGACGGGAGGTAAGCTCATATAACCCGCCCAGCTCATGTTTGTGACGAAACTATTTCTTCGCTCCAATTATATACCCCGTCCCGCTCGTGTTATAACCCGTTCTGCTCAAGGTAATGATGAAATACCCCGTTCCATTTATGTAGTAAAAAACCGCCCGTTGCCCCGCAGATTAGTAAACCCGGTTAACAACGAAAATACCCTCCGCCGTCTTCCCACTGTCCCGTACGATTATTTGCTGTCCCGCCACACTTTGAGCATACTAGTGTATAATTGCAAGACTTATATATAAAAAAAAGTTTGGTAACCAAAAAACTATATTTTTTAAGAAGCGTATACCATTCATATATGATTTTGCATTTAGATGTGGTTAACACGTTTTTCTCTTGTTAATTTCAAGCAACCTTATTTCCACTCACCCGTCGTGTGCTGAACTTTGACCCAGCTTTTGGCGCCTTCCCGGTGTTAGAGTCCGACATCTCCGAGCCCAGAGAAACACTGGGAAAGCAAAATGAGTAAAAATTGCATCCAGGTCCGATAAGGTTCGGCCGATTAGTCTGGGTTATTGCCTTGCGTTTCAGTCGACGAGCGGTAGCTTCGAAACTGGTCGAAGGATAATTGGTCGGGTCATTGGGGAAGGCACTTAACGGACATTGCCTGAACCCAGTGGAATAACATGTTGTAACAAATTAATAGAAAGTCCAAATGATACACAACGCTGGGCTCGAGGTAATCTGGCGATTACCCGTGTGCTAACCCCATTCACGGTAATAAACATGAATATCCTATCCTATGAACAAGTTATTACACAATTTATTTTGGAAATTCTCCTTCAGGAAAATTTAGGAAAAAATACAATCCTATGTAAGTTGTTAATTTTAAAAACAGGAATTTTTATGATTCTTCTTCACAATGCCACACACACAAGTAGAGGATAGTAAATATATCAACAGCTTTCATATAATAACCACTGGCTTAGTCACGCGCTGAGCTATCTGCTTTTATCGTCAAAGTTCTATTTTACGACCGACATTAAGAACTTTGACTATCTATTAGAAAATGTGGAAGAAATAAAAATTACCGGTTTTAACTAATGTGCTCCAAAACCAGTATGCACCGGTACACTACTTTGCCGCAAGACAGCGCTATAGGTGTGCCGCGAAAAAAAATATTTTTAAATACTGTTTTTAACAAATAAAAAAGATTTCAGTTTTCGGATAACCCACATTTATATTTTCTTGAAATCCTAAATACGCATATCCTAATTTAGTTTAGTTTTAGTTTATTCATTTGTTGTCCTAGTATTTAAAATGGCAAACGAATTAAATCACGGCGCAGGAACAGAAAAAGACGGCAAAACGAACAATGGTTAAAACAGATTATTTAAAAAAAGGATGCAAAGAAATAAATATAGCGGACGCGGCCTAGAAACCTAAGGGAAAAAAACAATAATTCGCTAACTAAAATAAATTATGACCAAACGATATAGAAACCGATATATACCTCATTTTTAATCTTCTCAGTGGAGATGCATCATGGCTTGGCATGCGATCAGCAACATTTAGCCTGCAACTGCTACCAGTGAAAGGCTGTAAGATGAGAACAGGTTAAGACATGGCGGGGATTTGGAAATTCATTTTTACTTGAAGTAACGAACTTTTTCTATATATACTTTCGTGTCGTGGCGGACGATTTCCTTCGCCATTTCATCGGATTTCGAGTCTTGGTTGGTTGATTCTTTTACCTTTTCGTCCAGAACTGGATTTCGATGGCCTGTAAAAAAATGAAAACCGTGTACAAGTTTGAGTGGATATCCACATTAAAATAAAATATAAAAATTAAAATATTATGTAAATGTTAAAATTATTAATATAATGTAAAACAATTATGTTTTTCATTATCTAAAAAAGATTTAATGTTAAAAACATGACCATGCTTGGATTTAAACTATGATTAATCCGTGTACAAACTAAATTAGATATTCACATCAAAATAAAATATTAAAGTTAATTAAAATAATATATTAATGCAAACAAAACTAATGTCATAAAAACATAAACAAAATTTAATCTTAAAAGATTTAATTATTTAAAGATGGTGCCATACCTAGATTTATCCACATAAAATGATATATCAAATAGAATCCAAATAATATATAAACGTAAACAAATCTATATAATTGAAAAACATTGGTATTGATTTTCTGAAAAGGTTTTAAAAATTTAACGAATATGGCCATGTCTGGATTTAAACAACAAATTTAATTAACTGTGTACAATCTTTATTCGATATTTACATAAAAAATATTTTAAAAAACTAATTCTTACCTAAACTGGAAAGTCGGGCAGCAGCCACTCGTTCTAGTGTTGTCCTCATAACCGGGTGTTCGTTTAGCAAGTAGTTAAAGTCATCGGCGTGCAGGGAGTACGTAGAGCAATAACTAACAGCCTCTACCGATGCAACTCTTCTGTCATTTATCAGAAGACAGATTTCTATAGAAAAACGGAATTGTTAACTTAATTTTATAGAGGTTGGTGTCTTTTATATATCGACAATTAAATATTAAACATATATGTTTTCCTATACTGATTGGTTTGGTGGGTTAGTGCGTTGCAATTCAGTGAAAAAGTTGCTGACTCGAAACTGGTTTCTAGGTAGTAGGTTGTGTCCTTGAGCAAGGCATTTAACGGATATTGCCTGAACCCAGTGATTACTGGGTTCTACCAAATTGTAGAAACGTATCAATACACAACACACTGCAACAGCTACAGCAACCCTACGGTGGGCGCGAGGTAATCTAACCCATTGGTTTTCCGGAAATGCACATCATTTGACACAAGTAGAATGATGACAATTTAAACACAAAAACTTAGAAGAGGTGTTAATTATTAAATTGGGGTCATGATACATGAACAAATGGATAGAAACAATGATGTAGTTTTGTTTACCGCCAAAATATGATCCATCGGATAGCTGTTTTATGGGATCAGATCTCTGACTGTTCTTAACTTCAACCAAACCATGTTGGATAAAATACATCTTCTTTCCAATTGTACCTTCTCGTACGATGACGTCTGTGAGAATGGGTATTGGCAAGTTACATTGGAGGGAATATTTGTCGTTGACTACGGCCGAAAATCTTAAGCTTGTGTGTCCGTTTAAGTGCAGTAATGTGCAGGATAGGATATTCATGTTTATCCCATTGAATGGAAAACGCAAGGTCAGATTACTTTGTGCCTACCGCAGGTTTACCGGAGCTATTGCAGTGTGTTGTGTATGATTAAGACGTTTCTTCGATTTGGTAGAACACAATAATCCACTGGGTTTATAGGCAATGTCCGTTAAGTGCTATGCCAAAAGACACAGCCGACTAACTAGTGAGAAGTTTCGAACCTGCATCCCTTTGGGTGAGAGGCGTCGCACTTTGTTTTAGTGTTTTGTGCATATGAGTTATGCAAACGGTAATTTGCTTTTTTTAAATGTAAAATCTAACAAAAATAAAAAAATAATCACAGTATTATGCACGGAAAAAAACAACACATAAATGCTTTTGGACTGTGCAAAATCAAACCTTTGGGCTGGAAGACTTCATATTTTAGTTTTTGGACAATTTCGGTAACAAAGTCGGGCTCAGCGTTGCTGAAAAATGGAACAGAGGCAACCAGGTGACGACAGTTGAAGTTTACGACCTCCTGTAATAAGCGGTTCAAGTTGAACGGTCGTGCAGCCGAAAGGAAAACAACTCGAATGTTCGTGTGGCCGAATGGTCAATACGACCGATTCATATACTAAGTGTGGCCGAATGGTTTACGAATTGATTTCGTCTGTCGGACTTATTATAAATAGTTTAAGCCACAGCCAAACATTGCCATAATAATACAAAAAGCAGCAAGACCTCTCTTAAATTGTTGGAGAGTTCGTTTAAGATTCCGAGTTCGTCAAACATCTTTCCCTGGAACCGGTTCTCGTAGTATTCATAGACCTTCGAGCGAAGTGGTTTCGGGAGTCTTCGGAACCGCATGTATTCTTTCACTTGCATGTACTGCAACGATTATGTTGTTATGTTGCTAAGTATTTGTACTTTTATTTGAACAGATATGCAGAAACAAAAAATTTGGGTAACAAATTCTCAGGGATTTCCTTGAGACTCTAAAACCCAAAACGGTATTTTTCTAAAACAAATAGCTCTTTTGAAAATAGCGGTAGAAGAGCAGCTAAAATTTTGATTGGATTTGGTGAAATGTTAGTGCCCTATCCGCCTCTGTACCAATGAGAAAAAAAATATCTAAAGAAATATCCTAAAATTATGATTTGTTCCTAAATCATGATTGTGACAGAAATACCATATCGCCCCGACATCTCAAACATGAAAAACTCAATCGGACTGTTTTAACAATTTAGCCTTATTTCACTACAGCGTTTGACAAGAGGCTTAAATTTAAAACATTTGTGGTAAAATGTTAGTAAATCTAAAACGATTATTCTTTTTAAACTACACATGGAAAATAAGTTTGGTTTGATAACTATGGGACCCATGTGTTTATGCTTGCAGAAACAAAACTATGGCAGTCCGGTTAAAACTTGCTAAAATGTTGAATAACACCCGACGAGCACATATCTTACAATAACATATATTGTGTAATGATCATTATTAACAACATCGAACTTGCATAAACAAACTACATACTTTGTGTATATTATACAAACTGTGGTTAGGGACCCTGCTCACATTAATATATAGCATACAAAAAGTGGTTTAACATGTGGTTGACACTCTCTAGTTAAATATCCGATTTTACCTTTTCCTTGTACTGTCGTTTTGACGAATCCATTGACTGAATGAGTGCGGTGGCATGACCGATAAACATAGCAAAGCATACAGCACCTGAAGACAATTACAAGATTTATCGTCGCTATGCCGTGTATGGTCTATAATATCTTAGTTTATACTTATCATGACAAAATAATATATTCATGTTTATCCCCGAACACTTTGTATAACCATTGCTTCATCAGTTTAAGATTTTGTATTAAATTAGTCGCGTAGAAAATATGCTGTCCATGCACCACCAGGTACCTGATTGCGTTTATAAATTGACCCATCGATTGAATATTACGGACCACAGGCTGCTAATGAACATAGCAATCCTTAAACAAGCTTAAGGTCTGAATAAATTAAAATATTTAATAGGCTGCGTGGAAAAACATTTTTTTCTGTATTGGAAAAAAACAGGCAGCGCCTAAAGTGAAAAACAGGCGCCTTGTGCATCGCAGTATCGATTAAAGACGAAAATACATGCTACAAACCTGACACCATAGACAACATAGTCATCCAGAGATCCATTAGATTCTTAGGTGGTTTTTGCCCGTACCCAATACATAGCATGTGCGACATCGCTTTGAACACGCTCCAGGAATATTGTTCAGCCCACGGGCGACCCTGCGAATGTAAGTTTAATCTCATAAGAATGTACAGGAAATGGTTAACATATACCAACCATATAAAATATTGTTTAAGGGACAAGCCCATCATGGGTTCGAACCTTAGCCCGGTAAAAATAATACAAAATAAATTTACTGTCGTGTGGTCGAATGTTTAACGCGAGCGATACATATACCGACTACTGTACGAAAACGGTCCGGGTGACAAGCTTATCATGGGTTCGATACTAGGATCAGTAAAAAATATCGCCCTAGTATAAAATACACCACTGTATCCCTTTTGGAATTGAAGGTGAAAAAGCATTTAATCCCTTGGCAAATACACGGCCAAACTTCCATTAGCCAGTGAGGGAAACAGGGAAACTGCATGATAAAATGAAAATCAGGGCGGTAGGGTTAGTATTGGGGTTGGAGTTAAAGTTCATGTTAGATCTAAGTTGGGATTAGTATTTGCAGCAGGGTTGGAACTAATTTTTATAGTTTTAGTGAGCAGTTTCCCCCTTTTCCTCTTTCCCCAATTTAAAAAATCGAATTGAAATGGCATGGTGGTACGTCGTATATTCACGTCGGTTTCGATCAGCAGGCTTATTTTCGCAATCGATAACTAATTGAACTACCTTAAATCGATAAGACTGGCGGCGTTTTTTGCGTCAGTTGACGCACGAATACTTCGAAATGTGGCGCAATGACTAAATTCATCAGTCCTATCGATTTAAATTAGTTAAATACAATTGTCGAAACGACTCATTTATCAGTTGTATCTGGTGTTTATTTCACTTAATAAACATGATGTATTTCATAAGAATGAAAATTTGATTAAACAATTAACAAAAAAACAGTCGACAAGGAAACTGGCAATAGCTTGGTAGGTAAATGCGTCAACTTTCATCCAAAGGGTTGCAGCATCAAAACTGATCACTAGCTAATCAACTATGTCATTGTCTAAGGCATTTAACGGACATTGCCTAAACTTAGCGGACTACCGTTTTTTTTTCTAAAACTGAAGAAACGTCTTAATCATGTACTGTAATAGCGTAGGTTACCCGACGGTGAGCAGGAGATGTACTCCCATGCTCGCATTTCAGTGAACACACAATACGTATAATAATGAATACACAACGGAACCCGTCATATAGCGTTTGTAATTTTCAATCCCTTAAAAGCCAACGCGAATTACCGTGTAAGAAGACATTGTACGAGTACGGTCGCGTGACCTAATGGTAAGAGCGACCGATACATAAACATACTCCTATTCAAATAAAAACAGTCTTACGGACGGGCTCGTTGTGGGTTTGGAACACACACACACACGCACATACACGCGCACGCACACGCACCCACACACGCACACTTACAACGAGGTCGTCGATTACAATCCACGAATCTGCTGGAAAGTTATGCAGCATCGGAATGAGAAATTGAAGACAGCCGTTCCAGTGGCCAATTAACAGCATCAAGCCAACCAGATTGAAGATACGTACAGCCGCCACCGCCAGGTCGTACTGCATGCCAACGATCTACCGAAAACAATGTATTGATATTAACACCCACGTTATACCAGCAGGTGAAACCTAGTCTAAACAAGTACATTAGATAGTAGTTTGTGTGAAATTGATGTACTCTTTGTGAACCCTAAAATTCATTGAGCGACCCCTTGCGCGGTCGTGGCCCCCAAATCTGAAATCCCTGATTTACACTATGCTTCACATGTGTCCACGGGGCAATACAGGTTTTGACTTAATTTAAATCATAGTCGTAAACTTGACCTGGAAAAATCCTGTCAATTAACACACTGTAACCTTTGTGTGGCCCTTGCGGCGCGGAAAGCTATAAAAAGGAGGGAAAGATGTAAGGAAGGAAACTGCTCACTAAAATGAAAAACAAGTCAATGCACGAATGTATTTTTCTGAAAAATATACGGGTTTTGAACCAATTGGCATTTTTAGGTCATTTTTAATTAAATGTAAATCTTAGATATAAGTCTCGGATTTAAGCCACAAAAAAGTTAAACCCTGCGCATTTGTACTCCCATATGAAAAATAAAAATAAACCTGGAACCAATTTCCATCAAAAACGTTTATGATTGCGATAATATCTACTGTTTTTTGGTACAAATGTTTGTTTTGGCGAAGTTGCTAACAAATATTGCTATTTAAATAATTAATGCTACGTATAACGTAAATTAAACGACGAAATTCGGCTGACATCCATTTGATTCGCAGACTTTTTCCTATTATCCACGTAAAGATGATTAAAACCGTTCTTTTTTATAGCAATTCATTCGAATCGGTCGTACTGGCAATTCGGCCATGCTACAAAAGCCAAGCAAACATCCCATATGAACTTACCTGCTCCCATTGATGAACATATCGGATAAGCCTTGAAATTCTGAGCAGCCGCAGCAAACTGATGATTTTGGCAAATCTTACCAGTTTCATCGCTCTTGACGCCGCACTGGCACTCGCTGATGAACCACTGGTCAACTGCACACAGTTATTTGTTTAGTTATATGCTAATCAACTACATAAACTAATACAACGTTTATCAGCTAAATTAATGACCGTAATACCCCAATTTGAACGGTACCTCTTATTTATACAGGATCGCTTGAATCGTTTATAGGGCTTAGAGCGCTTGGAGGGTAAGGGTTAAGGTTCCAAGCGATCCAAACGATCTTGTAGTAATAAGAGGCTCCCCAATTTAAACGCCACCTTTATTTGAACGCCATCTCTAATAGAACACCAATGCAAAGGGAGGATTGAAAGTATAGCTTCACCCTTTTATTGAACGCCCCTCTAATAGACCGCCACTATAAGAGAAGGATTGAAAAATAGAGCGTTGCGCTCGAATGAAGGTTTACAGTATATAACACATAATGTCTGTGTTAATCTGATCTTGGTCAATTGTTAGCATAGGTAAACTTAACCGTTTTTTGAATACAGACTTGTACAGTTCACAGTTATAATTATAGGCTAAAAGGGACAGATCCATCCTAACCACAGTGGCCATAACTTAAAATTGCCACATTTTTAAAAGAAGAAAAGGAGGGAAACTAAAACTACGTAATTGTAACCCTGCCTTATTGGACACCAATCTTAACCCCAGAACTAACCCTTACCCTAACAGTCTAACCACATGTTTAAAACGAACTTTATTGCCCTTTTCTTTATTTTAGTGTGTAGTTTATATCCTTCTCCCTTTCCGACCTTTTAGTTTTCCCCAGTTTAAGTTTTCACACGCTTATAGATTTTTGCGTGCGCGCCAAATCAAGCGGCGTTCCATAAAAAAACCTCTTCGACCTCTAACATACAGTATGCACCATATACCTGCAGTAAGTAATCGACTGGAAGTGTCGAAATCAAATCAACTGCAAACCACGATCTTAGATAGTGACTTCGAATTGTAGGCAGGTCGAGTATGACATCACCGTCGCCATATTCGACAATAATGCCCGTGTGAAAGTTCATTATGATGTCAGTGAGAAACCTTGGCGACAAGTTAAAAATTATTTAAAATTGTTGAGTTACTTTTTATGTAGGTAATTTTTTAAAAAGAGGAACGTTTGACCAAGAGATATATATAATTCACTTATAATGTTCAAATCTACAGTGTAATCGTCATGTTTCAGAGAAACAATATAAAGGATGGTAAAGGGAAAAATAACAGAAAGCAAAAAAATATTTTTAGAGCTAATTTAATAGGCCCTAGGTCTGTATACATTGCCAATAAACTAACCAGAAATCCAAGGCCAGATTGAAGGCGATCCAACCTCGATCTGTCCGCATCTCATCGTTAAAAAACGTAATCGCCACAGGAATGATGAGCATGCTAATGAGCAGCAGAATGAGTGTGAAAAAATCCCAGTAGAACCTTGTAAGAAACATGGGAATTGTAAGACAACCGTTGTTCAATATAAATAAATACAATCAACTTTAATGAAGTCCCAAATGGGGGACACCGAAAATGAGTTGCATACACCAGTGCTCCGCAACCTATTTTACTATAGGAACATATTTAGAAACTTACTAAATTTGACGCACATTGCAGTCAAACATGTACAATGGGGAGTCTTCTGACAAGCTTTTACATTCGATAATATTTAAGCGAAGTTTCTGATAGCCGTAATGTTTAAATTTGTAAAAAAACTAAAATCTTTTTTCTTTGGTAAAAACTGTGTTTAAAAAATATTATTAATTTACGGCGGCACATCTAGCATTGTTCCATAGCAGTATGACGCGGCACACTGGTTGTGAAGCACTGGTCTACAGAGGCGCGTGGTATAGTCTATATTACATTACAATGTAAGACAATTGCGACAAGCGAAAAGTAGATATAATATAAAAGGTTTTAATTTCTAGTTAGTTTAGTTTATTTTATGTCATTTTTTTGCCCCAGTTTTTTAAATAGTTGCACACTAAGCCCTTATTACATGAAATAGCTATACGTTCAAGTCGCGCTGAATATTCTATAAAGGCCTATAAGAGGGGTGGGCACACTTTTTGAATCAGGAGCCGAAATTATTTAATTCTTAGACTGGTCGAGTGATCGAGCCGCCACTAACAAATAGCAAGCGACGCACAAGTATAGCTAAACATCATAATTTAGCTGTGACATCGTTATTTAGTCTTACAACATGTCGATCACATTCGACGGGTCGTAATTTGCCTTATACGGTTTTAAACTTGGTTATTAGATTAATTAAATTAAAGTACAAAGCCCTTTACAGTGCTACCGGTAGTGTGTGGTTGTAAATCATAAAGATCAAAGGATACCTAAAGTTGGAGTAAGGATGAATGACATACGATCCTTCACTCTGTTGTCTCTTTTGCTCCTGCTCAACCGCTTTCTTACTCCCGTACATTCTTAACGAGAACTTGGTCACCGGCACTGACATAGAACCCCCGGAATACCTGAATAAAATTTCGATTTTTATCGAGCAATATTTTGAACTTTTTACCGGGACATTTTTTGAACTTTTTTACAGAGCAATTTTGTGAACCCGCCGTATATGGTCACTAAGGCCATTTTTATACGGCATTCTGTACATGACCTACTATTACTACCCATTCGTGTTACACGTTTTTCCACTGGGTACATAGACGGTGTATAAAGAACTTTGGAGGAGGTAAAAAACATAAAGCACAAAACACAGAAAACACCTTTGTCCATTGATTTCAGTTCTTTTCATATACTTCATGTCTGTCTTTTTCAAATTACTTAAGCACTTTGACTGAATAACTTTATTGCGAACAATAATGAAAAATAAAGAATAGATTTTCAGTATAAAGAAGGGACACAACATTTTTTCCAGTCGAAGTGTCGCGTGGTAGTGCTTTAGGTAGTTCACCCCGGCAAACTGTGTAATTATTTCAGCTTTTACATCATATATTTCAGGCTGCTACCATGTTACGTACGTGTTTATACAAACTTTTAATTTAAAGTTTTCAACATTTATGGGGGCCATCTGGAAATGTAGCGATTCCTCAATGTAATGACTGGTAGTTTACTGCCATAAATTATTCACCATACGCAACACAGCGGTGCGCTTGGCCTCCCATCAATATACAAAGCCTTGACGGATATTAATTTTCCTTTGCATCATCCTAAAGCGCTGCTATCCGTCGATTTCTCAATAAAATTCTATTACATGCGGCAGGAGCAGCAAGGTTATTCCCCGGAGGCATTCCCTAATGAGCCCTTACAGGCTTACTATTGGCTTTAATATACAAAATATATTCTTTCGAGGGGTTCCAGCGTATGGTACAGTAGACGCTATATCGAAGTATGCCAATAGGCCAAATCTCAGCTTTCATTTTCGTAAAACGCAATTTATTTCGTATTTTCCATATCCCAATCATGTCGCATTGTTCACATATTTAACTGAATCTACTGTTTTGAACACTCCACTGTCCTTCCGATATATCAGGCGTTCTTGCAATGACAAGACAAGTGAAATGCCAAGTTCGAAATTCGATCGTAGAAATGGTTCGATGTGTTATCTTTAAATTAAGGTTAACTATACTTTATTCCGACCCGGCAAATTAAAATCGATTTTTGGAGTCACATGGCTCTGGGATACAAAACAAATCCATTCGGATCAGTCTGAAAACTTTAAAAGCAAAAGCATTGTAAAGAGGAGAAGTGTGAAATCGCTATAATTCCCTGACACCTTTATTTTTCGACAAAAATCAATTTGGAATGTTATGAACTACGGAAACTTATACTAGCATAACTTAATCCAAACTGTGCTTTAAATGGTATAGTATATTCGTGCATTTAGGAACAGTGTGTTGGTAACTTTAGTTTATCCTAAAAATTGCAAAAAATAGGGATGTTATGGTGATACCTACATTTTAAAAGCTCAGAAAATATTACAAAATATACTAGTCGTCGCCATCTTTTTTTTAAACGCCATCTTTTTTTCAACCGTGATTGGCACACGGTTATGTGAGGTCACCATGTTAAAGGTACACTACAGTGTCACGCTTTTAAAATATTAAATTAATATGTAGAACTCGATCATATATTAATAATAAGAATAAATTTTAAAAGCGCTGGCTAGGATGTTTGAAAAAATCAAATCGTAAACTTCAATGAGGAGTAAAACGCAATCGTGTTGAAGCCATAAAAAATCGTGGTTGGATCGCGCAGGGATGGTCTCACGACGACCTTATATGATACAGGACGAGACCTTATTGGGTTAATCGTAGGCACTGTTCATAAATTATAAACTACCGACAACTAAATAGCTGCCGCGGTGGGTTTATTGAGTCCTGGCGAACTGTTATTTCAGTTCATCTCTTCGTCAAAGCCACCAACTGACGAAAATTATTTCGTAAAATGTGTTATTTCGCCACATACTTTTCATAAGAATATTGTACAAATAGTCGAGGCGATAGCGGCTTGTCGCATTAGAATCTATATTTATTTATTAACACTCTATAAATTTCATGTTGGCAACTCCTTAAATAATGAAAAAAATAGTTTTTTAGGCAGTTGTAACATAACTCTCGGATAGCTAAAGGTTTTAGTAAGCTAATATTTTCGATCAAGGGAACTGTCCTGTTTTTTTTAAATAGTCGAAATGTCGTGTTTATATTACGTTGTGTGTGCATATCTTATATTTCGTTATCCCTTTTTTTAATTAAATAAAAGATTTGCGTCAAGTTTAACCAATCGGGAAATTGAAATCGATCTATAGATTATAGCGTTTAGGGCATTTGCATGTTACGCGTATTAAGCGACAGTACAACCATATTTTTGCTTCTCGCCAAGAAAGACGACAGGCATCCAAAACGGTTGAAAATTGAACTGGACAATTTATTACGCCAAAGTACGAAAATATGTTATGGTTTCAATTTTTTTAACAATTTTATTTTGTATATCACTATAAAGAAAAACACGCGCCGACACGCGAATCTGTGTAAATCTCATCTCAGTCGACACCATCTTTTTAATATTGAATGCAATAACCAGACGAATGCGACCGTAACACAGTTCTTAAATTTTTAACCAAGCTCGGGATAATATTGAATAATTTAAACATTTATGTTGTAGTATGAGGCGTAGGCATAGGTCTAAGGAGAGCTCCGAATTATAATTTAAATTCTTTAAATATAGCATCTGCATTATGTGTTTGTCGGCGGGGTGACAGTTTAAATCAATAACTTAATCAAGATACAGTCCTAAGATGAAACGTCGGTCAAGTGCAAAGAGGCGGAAATATTGTGGTGCGCAACTTAATTTGAAATCTGCCTGCGAACACTGATGATAGGTTTCCATATATAGTACTCACATAGCCAGGGCTTGCAGCGCAGACATTCGCTTCTTTTGTCGGAGTGGCATTTTAAGCTTTTTTCTTGGCAATATAGACCTGGCTATCTGTTTATCTAATATACTGTCCAGGCGGTTTCTTGATTACACCACCGCAACGTTATCTGCTAACCCGAGGAACGCTCAGCTAAAAGCGCGCTACAGCGGTTTTGCCTCAGCTCCTTTTTCTACAAAAGAAAGCGGCTCGGACTCACCGTGTTAATCAATACGCTGTAGCCGGTCATATCCAATATCGGTATTTTACGCCGTGTTAACTGATTTCCTTCTGGATTTTCGCAAAGGTTTGCAATATAAATTAAGCTGCCTAGCAAATCGTATTAATTTTGTGTATGGATTTTAAGATCAAGTTCGTTTGATTCGCCATCATAAATATACATGCTTTATTGTCGTGGCGCAGTATTGAATTTGCAGACTAAAGATTATCATAAAATCTAACACGCAGCTGCAGCGACCAGCACGAAATACTAAAGAATACATCAAAGTATTTTTAAATTCTACATATCCTATACTATTTGATTTGATACATGATGTGCTATAACTACTGTCATCTTGTCGCTGTGCCATTTGTTTCTTATTCCTTAAAATAATTAGAATTGTTTTACTTTGCACAGTTGCACCAGAGAAACAAATCATAAAATTATCCAGAAATCCAGTTGTTTATACAAAGCCCAGAACGTTTTATAAGTACTAATTAAACTGATTTTCATATTCTGTTGTAATTTAATATCAGGTTGTTTTTCTCGTAGACTTCCATTCACTATTTAAATATTTTTTTCCGGTTCACGTAGCTTGAAATTGATGTAATGTTGGCATCGATTCGATATTTCGGTATCCTTGACGTCGAGACGTAGTCCAACAACCGTCATTTTGCGAGTTGACTCGTTTAATTTTTAAATAGTTAATCATTTTAAAAGTTATTGCCGAATTTTGAAAACAACTTTTTTGGAATTGAAAAAAAATTGAAGTATTTTCAAAAAATCGATGAGTTTTCCCAGCACATTTATTCGTCTCACATGCTATAGAACACAAACAATTTAGACGTATGAGTAATATATGATAAAAAGAAAGTAATACAGTGATAACATTGTTTTCTCTTCATCAGAATCAAATTAATTCCTAACTACTTACCCGTTCGATTGTAGGTTTTTCTCGGCCATTCCAAACATTGTATGCATATCCAACGAAGATAGATATGACTATTACTCTT
The DNA here is from genome assembly GCA_000149265.1 of Ciona savignyi. Classification (NCBI taxonomy): domain Eukaryota; kingdom Metazoa; phylum Chordata; class Ascidiacea; order Phlebobranchia; family Cionidae; genus Ciona; species Ciona savignyi. Next base: position 217,429 of record CH002980.1, on the reverse strand, counting down.
GTTTCAGAGTCAACCTTTTACCACTTGTACTGATTTTAGATCATTGATAACTTATTGTGCGTCGTCACTTGTCTTATATCAGCTGGTCAAGGAAACTGAATGAAAGAAACGCCCAAACTGTCTCTCTTTTATACCCAAACCACGGTCGTTAAATTTGAACTGTCGATCTAAATGAGATTTGCCCTCGGAATGCTCTCGCTTGGAAAAAAAAGTTTATATCGAAATCGCAAGAGTGTCTAGTTGCATGTGGTCGCTGCGATCGACGCATTATACATCGTTGCAGGTGGCTTGAGTTCATATATGCTGGGAATTATATTCACATCGTGAAATACACGTGTACAATTGCTACTGGAGCTATTCCAGAAAGTTGTTGTCGGTAAAGAAGCCAATTAAACTGATAGTCCTACTCGGTTGCCAATGTAGTTAGACGACAGCCATCAGCCGAACGATTGTAGCATCGAATTCAGCAGTTGGCTAGTCGTTTGCGATTTTGAGCAAGGTATGTAGGATATAATGGATAGAATATTCATGTTTATCCCCGTAAATGGGAAAACCAAAAGAGTTACCACAAGGGCAATCGACAGATCACCTCGCGCCCGCCATCGTGGTATCTAAGCTATTAGAGTGTGCTGTTTATGATTCACACGTTACTTCAATTTATTAGAATCCATTAATCCCTTCGGTTCAGGCAATGTCCGTTAAGTCCTTGCTTAAAGACACGACTGACTTGCGAACAGTTTCGTATAGGTAACCCTTTGACTGAAAGGCTACACACTATCCCGCCAAACTAATCTGTAGAACTAATGTAACCACAGTGGATTAAACTAAAAAAACGACACAAATTTTAAATTGTAATTATTACACTACAATAGCTCCAAAAAATGTACTTTGGTACGAGTTATCTAAAGTTAACAGCAATTAATCATATACCAAATATATATTTACCCTACACGCTAAAATAGAAATAAAAAAATCACATTTAAAAAATCGCGAGGTCCCTTACTATGAAGATACCAACCACTTACTCACTTTGTATTCTATGTATTCCGTGAAAAAACACGTTTTCAATTTACGCCTTTTTATTTTTTTTTCTGTTTTTTTTCAACACCTTATATATGGATAGTGGATTTCAGTGCGGGCAAAACAGTTTGGGATATTCCAAATCTCCCAATGTTAACTAATATTACTATATATGCGGTTCTGGTAAGTTTTGGGTAAATCAGGTCAGGGAAAAGGCCCGAAAATATAACTACGACTGTTTGCTGTATGGTTTTGTATTGGTGCAACTCATTGCGCTACGAGGTTCAACTCGAAAACGCACGTCAAACGTTATAAACACGTAACAACGACAGTCGTTTTGCTGCATTTTGGGCACTTTGTGGCCGATATTTTTTGTTTTCGTAGATCTTAGAACTATAATATTAAGATATTCCAGGTTATCAAGAAATGCCCCCGCTCTCATTATTATACACTATTGCCACGTTTATAAAACTGCTGTTTACTTTACACCTGCATACATGAACAAATAATGCACATTCCCAATTTATTTACGCGTGTAGCCGATTATGCTCATAGTCTATTATACTTGTACCGTCGCGCAATCGTAGAAAAACCAAATGCTTAATGTCGACGTGCCTAAAATTTTTAACATAAAAATAAGCAGCCGATACAGGCTTGTGCTTACCTTATTAGTCGATAAGAGTGTGGACTAGAGTCGAAAATACAAAATAAAGTTCTTGTTTGATAGTTTAGTTTAAAAAATACTAAATAAAATTATGGTTTGATAGTTTAGTTTAAATAATACTAAATAAAATTATTGTTTGATAGTTTAGTTTAAATCACTTGCTTAAGAAGGTGCCAATGTACGGTTCAAAATTTACAAACTAAATGTTTTATGGCAACTTGTTTAAAAGACAGTGGGTTACTTCAGTTTAGTATGTTTATAAATGTTTCTATTCGTGAAATTAAGGAACGTGACATAACTTGAAGCTACTTTTTATACGAAACACGTCTTTCGTTGTTAATGCGGTGTGAATTCAGCAACATAAAATAGAACACGTAACAAATCCTGTTCTAAATTCAAATCCAGGACACTTAACGCCCTTTTGTAATTGGGACACGTAATATATGAACCTTTTCATACGGAATAAGGCTACTAATAAATACTCGAGTTATATAAATATATTTTTAGTGGTATTCTATAGACCCACGCGAAAATTTTCTTTTAGAATTGTCACCCGTGTGTATGGGTGTGAACCGAAACTATGTTTATTTAATTAATTATTCATCGCTTGTACCCTTGAGCCACGATGGCACAAATTATTTTGAAAAACACGACCAATTAATGTAATTGTGGATATGCGATTAACTTATCGCATGACGTTTTACACGAAGACGTGTCAAAACAAGCGGTTTAGATGCAGAATGGTCTATACCAGTTCCCCTCGTTTTAGAGTGCGCAGCTTAGCTTCTCTCTTAGTATTTTCCAAGCATATAAACATAAATTTAGGATATATAAACTCGTAAACTCTATACTCTATACATAATAATACCTAATATTAAACACATGGCACAAGTCAAGTTACCTGCGGAAAATATCACAACCAGTCACTTTAAATTTAAAATCTCCAAAATCTTACACGAGACAGATATTGCGCAAAATAACAATGGCATGATTATGACGTTTTACTCCAAATTGTAAATGAATGACCTCGTGCTTTCAATATAACATGTTTATTAACAGTCGGTTGGAGTTACTGGTTTACACAAGGTTTTTTTTGATAACATTTAAATAAAACTA
>CH002980.1:137688-207013 GCA_000149265.1 Ciona savignyi | reverse complement strand
TGTCATTAAAACATGTCTTTTTAAAGAAAAACGCCAAACCAAGGCGAAAACCTCAAAAGATTGAAACAAAAATAAATTTAAAGCCCTAAAAAAGAGTGTGTAGTTAGAGCACTTACGATTCAAACAAGGTAAGAAAGAATATGAAATTCGCCATGTTTCAATGCCAGGTTGTAGGACAACTTGGAGCAATGTATAAAAAGTGTTTCCTCTCATACTATTTAGGTTGTGATGATAGCTCTATGTTATTAACTCCTAAACTTATTTATAACTACTAAACTTCATGTTTACACTAAACTAAAATAAACATGAAGAATATCAAGAGAAATCAGTAATTCCAAGGCTTCACTGTTGCCCGTGGACTATTCACTATAAACGAGAATGATTTCCCTTTCATTCTGAAGGGAACACATTTTGATTATACTCTGTTTTTTATTTATTTTTTTTTCTGCGTAACACTAGTGACAGGCATGTCCGGTCGCCAGGTCAATGGGTAGAACGCGTTATCGAGGCAGGTTAAAACTTTCAGGAATCGTATCTGACCCCATAGTTTGGCGGAAGTTTTATTTGATCAAAAAAACAAGGGGAATTTCTGCTATTGGGGAAAATGTAATTGTTAGATTTTTTCGTTTCAATATGACAGTTAAAACATTAGATTCAAATTATTAATTTACCTCTTCCAATCGATATCCAAACATAGTGTTGTAACCATACGGAGAACCAGCAAATCGACCTTTAAAGAACGCCGCATAGACTATGGATGAATAGTAGTTGACTGCTTGAAACAGGAACATCTTCAATGTGTATGAGTCCTCGAATTCTGTACGAGTCCGAGGTGCCTCTGTGAGAAAGGGATTAACACTTAATACGACTGATTAGCTTGGTGGGTTTAGCCGAAGGGTTGCAGGTTACAAATAGGTCGCTTCCGTTCGCTAGCTAGTCACTTAACAGACATTGCCTGAAAAATGGGTTCTACAAAATTGCGTTTTCCCATTTACGGGGATAAATATAAATATCCTATTCTATCCACTCATGCTTTGTGTAATTAAATACAAATAATTTTGGCGATAGCTTATTCGGAAATTAACCAGACTGGTAATTGGATGCCTCTGAGTTCAAAACATACAATGTGTTATTTGTATTAGTTCGTTGCCCTTGACAAACATTCCTTAGTCCCATTGGTATCTAAAAGGTTTATAAAAGCTGAAAAATGCCAAAAAACTATAAGAAGTCTGGTTCTTTAATTGGTCTTAATTACTGTCCTACTAATGTTTTAAGCATTATATTTTAAACCAGTGATGGCATCTTGTAAATAGGTCCGTTTTACTATGCAATTTAGTATATGTATCGGTCCATTTGGCCACTGACCATACTCTGGATAAGCATTATAGAAAAGCCCTACTGCATAAAGATTTGAAATCCATTGACACTAACTCATATAAATCGAACACACATACACAGACAAAACATATAGCCAAACATAGTGGTCAAATCATAATCAAGCAACAATGATTTCCAGAATACACAACACATAAACATACAGTACAACTAATTGAAATTCATTTAAAATGTATAGATAACTTACCAAGGTTGGTAAGCTTGATTGCAAGTTTGCTGTAAACCTGTAAAGTTAAAACCGTTAGATACAACAAATTTTAATTGAGACTTGCCTTATGTACGAAAAACTAACTCTTATGTAGGCTGAGTTAATAGTTTTTCCTGTGTTATAGGCTTTGCATATAAATATCTATCCAACTTCTTTGTGTTCGTGGATGATATCTATGAGAGAAATGAGAAATCGATATGAAAATAGCTACACCAAGGTCAGTTACCCGAGGCTCCGGAGCAAAATACATTTTTTTTTATCCTTCTGGTGCAGCTGTAATTAATTTTATTACCACTGTAGCAAACACTTCATAAGTTTACCCATGCATAAGTAAAACAAACATAAGAACACTCGCGCCTTTATCTCACACAGTAGTTTTCCCATTTTATTGCGAAAATATTATCAGTTTTGCGGCTTCCAGTTTTATTTTGTAAAATATTAGTTAAAATGACTCTTTAAGTGAAAAAGGTTGCCGATCCCTGAGAAATGCAGACCGAACTTGCCCATGCAAGCAGACCATGGGCATGCGGTAATCAAACAAATGACTGTTTCGCAAACTTTATAAAATTCAATATCAACCCCAGTAGTATAGGCCTAGGAATGTACAAATGCATGAATAGCTTACCTTGTCCATGATAGTTATGACTATAAAGTTAATGATGGACGCAGTAATTGAAATTATGAGTCTGATATTTCTACGGATTATCCCGTCCTTTGTCACTTGGTATGCCAACACTGATGTGATGGTACGGTAGACTATGATCCCAAACAGCGCAAAAATTACCAGGAGCAGCTGCAAATTTAATGTTTTAATTAAAATACATGCGAAGCAATTGAATATATAATTAAATATATAGCACCGCGGTATAATTTAGCATTATTTCATCAGAGTCTGCAGATGTCTATCGTTTAAAATAATTAACGAAACTTAATTAGAAAAAATAGAATTCATAAACTAGAGTGAAATTTAGCTTCCTTTTAAAAGATACTTAAATTGCCAATCAGGGTAACACAGGATCTGGGTTCGACCATCATATCATTACCACATTTCTGTAGACTTGCTTATAGAGCCTTGATCAAGTCAGTTCAAGGGAATATTTCGAACAATTGAAACATGAAAAAATCGAATAAAGTGTGGGGATGCTGCGTATTAAATACCAGTACGTAATTGTCCGAGTGATTAGCTTGGTAGTTTAATTCGTCCTCTTTCAACTAAAGGGTTGTAGGTTCAAAACTGGTAGCTAGTCGGTTTGTGTCGTTGGGCAAGCCACTTAACAGACATGGCTTAAACCCAGCAAACGGTGTGCGCAAGGAAATTTGACGGTTACCCGTGAGTTAACCCCCTTGGTTTTCCCATTCACGGGGATATGCATGAATATGATATCTAATTCTTACCATATGATACAACCACTTCTTACCATAAGAACCAAAGTTGACACGGAAAAAGCTACCCTCCTTGCTTTTATCTTGGTCGACAAATGTGCTTCCATCTTTCCAGTCACCGGATTCAGCTTTTTCTTGTTCGACACAATCACGTATTCCGGCCGCACCAAATCCTAGTGCAATTGCAATTATTTTTAAAAAAACTCGTTTTTGACGTTTTTTATTTTTTTATTTTTTATTTTTTATTTCGCTTTTGAAAAAGCTCGAGCAAAATGTTTTGGGTTAAAAAAGAAAAAGCTTCCTTTAATTAACAATTATCACAATAAAAGATGAAAACAAAACAGTAGTTAAAATTTAAAAATAAGATGTGTCTCAAAGATGTTGTTTAAAACAATATTTTAGCAGAAAGTTCAATTAGAAGTCAACAAATGAGCAAAAACAATGTCATCGATACCTCTTCCTGCTCAAAATCCTCAGTGTCCCATCTGTAGGATAATCTTGCTCGGTATCGCTTCCATAGTTCTATGAAGAATGTCGCTGCGACGATTTGACGTTAAAATGGAAGTTTAAATTTTTGCATACATAACGGTTTAAGTAGATACAAGATATATGTATAGGTCATAGGTTATAGGCCTATAGGATATTCATGTTTATCTCACAGTGTGGTAAAACACAAGGAACGTAAATGCATGGGTAATCGTCAGATTAACTTCACAGTCAGGATACATGATTCACACGTTCCTTCAATTCGATAAAACCCTTTAAAAAAACACAACCGATTAGCTAGCAACCAGTTTGCAATCTGCAACCCTTTGGTTAAAATGCAATGCACTAACCCACCAGGCTATACGGTTTAAAAGTATATAACATATGTATATGCCAATATACCAAATGCATATAGTCTGAATGTTGAAGCTATTTAATCCTAATAATATGTTAAGAAATAAACCACAATTAATCAACAGTATATTTTTACCCCAAATTGACATTATAAAGGCAAACACCACCGTGCCAGAGTTGTCAAACACATATGTGATCTTGCTATATGTGCATGATCCCCTCAATGGTGTGAAACCACATGTCTCACATAGCGGACAAATAGTGAAGTTGGAGGCACAAATGTCCTTTCTGTAAAGATTGTTTATCTCTAAATGCTTGTTTAGTGGCAAATAATAAAACTTTTTTAACATCACCTTTAGTTGTTAGATTGTATACCAAGTCAGAGACACCCTATTAAAATTATTCAAATTTTAATTTTAATTTTGGTATGACCCGTTTGTTTACAGAACAGATAAATTTTTAACACACTGATTTACTTTAAGCAATCTATCTAATAACAACCACAACTTTTCCAAATACAAATGACTCATCCATTCTTACACTAATGGTTCAGTTCCAAGGGTCACCACTCCATATAAAAACACAACGATTCCTAGTATTGAAGCAGGGATTAGCATCATTGTGTAGAAGCCAAGCCATGCGAAGTAGATGGCGATCTTCTCCCCAAAATACAATCTGTTTGTGCGTTATGTTATTAGAGATTCAACAAATGGGCACCTTTTTATAAATTATGTATCATTTCGATTTAAAAAACAAACTGCAATACTTACTTTCCAGTATCTATATTGTATGTTGCCGTATATTAGAGCTAAGATGGTTTACCCTTAAGAAAACATGAGTATCTTAGAATATGACGCCATCGCCTAAATTTGTTACGTAGTGTTACAACTTACACGGATAGCTCAACAAATAAGGTAATTCTAATAACTACAGGATCGCTTGAAGGGTTAGGATTAGGGTACAGTTAGGTTTAGGGTTAGGATTAGCGATGCAAGCAATCCAAGCAATTCTGTAGTAACTAGAGGCACCCAATCTAATAAGAACTAAGTAGTATCACAAAAATAGCTCACCTTATAAGATCCAACGGTTGGGGTCGAGCCCATGCGCCTATACGAGCCCAGGTCCAATACAGAGTTTGCCTTGGACCTAAAGCTGAACCTAAAAGTTTGTTTCATTAAAATGCAAAAATCGTTTTATTTATTTTAAGATTCCCGACTATAGTTTGTCGCAACTTTTAAATTTACCAAAAACCCCAAAGGGGAATTCCCGCTAACAGGAAAAATGTTAAAAAGTCCATTTTCAGCATTTTTGGCGTTTTCGCCTACATTTTGCATTGGAAAGGAATAGTTACGTCAAATTTCTAAAAAAAAAAATCTTAAACGTCTGCAAACGTGAATCAGTAAAGCATAATTTTAATTAAAATAACCTAACTTTCTCCCTAGAAATCCCCCAAAATAAAATATGCTTAAGCTAATAATAATTACACTATTAGTATGCGTATGAAGCAGTCAGGTCTAAAATAAATGTATAAAGAATCTAAATATAAAGAAAGATATGCGTTCGGCTCATATCAATTTTTAACTATTTTTGAATTTTTAAAATGTTAATAACTTAAATGAAATATTTAAATAAGTTTAAATTAATAAATTGAAAGTGCCTGCGAGCCTAAAAGTTTGGGAAGCCATGATTCAGACAACTATACCTTCTTTTGGTAGTTTCCATGTCCCTTCGTGCGGAGGGTAAGCATCGAGATAAGCACCCTCCGACAGCAATTGTGAAATTCCAATATCATTTTCGTTCTCGCCGTAGCTTGTGATTTGCAGAATGTTGTTAACCTACGGAACACACCCTGCTATTTCTGGTTTAGCTGGCCGACCGGTTAGTCTGGTGGTTTAGTGCGTTTCCTTTCAGCCGAAGAGTTACGAGTTCAAAACTGGTCACTAGAAAGTCGGCCCTAACCCAGCTGATTATTGGGTCACCAAATTAAAGGAACGTGTGAATGATTCACCACATACTAAAATAGCTCTGATAACTTAACAGTGAGCGCAAGGTGATCTAACGATTGCTCGTGTGTTAACCTACTTGATTTTCCCGTTCACGAGATTTAACATGAATATTCTATCCTACCTAAAACTATAGGACCACATAAAACATATCTATGCCAAAATCCCAATCGTATTTAAATAAAATCTAAAATTTTCTAAAAAAAAATTTTCGATATGCAAAATGGCCTATTTGTGTAAGTTTTATGATCCTAGCACGCATACCCCCCATGGTAATAAAGTATCGGGCGATTTGTCCAAACAAGCAAGGAAAAACTCGATTCTCACAGAAAACATGTTGCCTGTGTGAGTTTTAAATATTTTATACGACCACCAAAAACGTACATAACTTTGATTCAAATTACAACAGCTATATATATATATATCGTTTGATACAGTACCAAAACGAGGAATTGGGTATTTATAGCTTTTGATTGGATTATCAACCACGTTGTAGCCTATGGTATACATCACTTACCAATCGATATCTTTCTGTTTTCGTGAAAAACGTTTCTTTACTCTCCATCAGAAACCTTAAAATGAGGCGATTTACGTAAATTCGTGATCAACTGTTTATAGCTGGGTGGGAAAAAGAATAGGTGGCATTTAACAAACTCTTCTGTACATCGCGTAACTACAAGAGTCGAGTTCCCGTACACTCATGTGGCATATTGATCAATGCGACCTTACATAACTACTTACATATAGAAAACGGTCTTAGCAACAAGTCTATATTGGGTTCGAAAATAAGTCCGGATAAAAATGAGTCGGGTTCCCGAGCTAATTTATGACTTTAAAAAAAAGTTTTGTAAATTAATTTGTAGACCCTGCGTAGACACTGGCCCATATATAAATGAAGATTGTAAATTCATAAGCAAAACTTACGAATCAAGTCGATTTTTATCAAACGTCGCTGTAAAAAAGGATTCATCGTTTTCATGGGTGTCGTACGTGTAGTTAGTTTCTTTGAAACACCCGGTAAGATACTAAGAAGTATAGAAATCGTAAATACAATTAAATAATCTTATTCTGAAATCAATATACCTTCTCAATGACGCCACGAGTCGTCCTGTTATTATGGAAGATGTCGTTCCTGACGAATGGTTTTTTGAGCCTACTAATCTGAGCCCATCGACATAAGGTTTCCCAGCTTGCGTTAATTTTAATAAAGCTAGTTCCTCCGTGCTGTGAATAAACAAACAAATGTGATATTTTACATACAATTCGTGTACATGGTGTGGGTTAATTCTATTCCAACGTACGTGGCCATCGCTTCTACCATCACACTGCATGTCACAGTTTAAAACATATAACATATTTCCCACATTTATTGACAGTTCAACCTACAGGTTTGGTTAAGTGCTTCGCTTTTCAACCGAAAGGCAGAAGATTCGAAACCGGTCGCTCACTAGTCTGTTATGTCCTCGAGTAAGGCACTTTACGGACACTTCCTGAACCCAGCGGAATAATGGGTTCCACTAAATTGAAGGAACGTGTAAACATACATAACACACTGCAATAGCTCCGGTAACCCAAAGGTGGGCGCAAGATGATCTGACGATTGTCATTGTGGTAACCCGCTAGGTTTTCCCATTCGCGTGAATAAATATGAATATCCTATCCTATTCTAGTGTTTAAACATATATAGTGTAAAAAACTCGACTGTTTGCAACGGTGAGGGCCAAAGGAAAAGTTTTTGCGAGATTGCCATTAATAGCTGTTATATTCCCATCTCCACCATAAGAATTGCACCCACCTGGTATTATGCGTTTGTACACCGATGGCATTAGGGCATATTTAAATTGGAAAAATGGTTCGTTTATAAGTCATTTTTTAAAGTTAGATTACTTGCTTAACTGCTGACACATAGAGGTTTTGCCAGTGAATATCGTTAAAGATCTGAGCCAAGTTTAAATCGTCCAATTTACAGTAAACTTACTACTATGTAAACAAAGTAGGCCTAAACCAAAGCAGTTTATAAATTGCAAAATCGTGACTTTACTTTTGTTGAGTTGTCGTCTCTTTTTGTCACGTCGCTGGCATCGCAGGGCAACCACTCGGTTTCAAACCTCATGCCCTCCTTGGCGAGATGCGACTCGAACGTTTTTCTCATTTCTTTGTGACGTTCATTTTCGTCGTCTTCAGAATATACCAGTATGAAATCTATGTTGGTTTCGCCATCACGAAATGTTGGCATTTTTTCTATTTTCTAAGACTGTTTGGCTGCAACACGTTAAGTAGTAAAACCTTAACAAAAAAAGTTAAAAAACACTATAACCTATATGCAAGTTAAATGCACTAATAAAAGGATACGACTGTCTTGGCGCATATAATAGATTCATGATTATGCACCAACTATACTCATAAGTAAACTGTAGTTAATTACCACGGCCCTAATAGCCAAGCGACGAACAATTAATGAAAGTGCAGACTCAACTGAAAACACTTTAGGGACCAGTTACGTTGTCGAAACTTGTATTTGCAAGCAATATTGACCAAACTCTTAATTTAATGTCAGCTGAACGTGTTCAGTTTAGACCAGTGCTCCGCAAACCGTGTACCGCAAGACAATGCTAGGTGTGCCGCCGGAAAAAAAATAAACACTGTTTCAATAAATAAAAAGGATTTAAGCTTTTGCAAATTTGAATATTACGGCTATCAGACACCTCGCTAATATAATATCAAATGTATATAGCTTGTAAGAAGACCTTCCATTGTACAATTTTAACTGCAATGTGTCGTCAAATTTAGTAAGTTTTTAAATGTGCTTGCGTAAAAAAAGTTTGCTGGGGATTGATTTAGATTGTTTATAATGTTAGTAATTTCGCGACACCCGAAAAAATAGCAGAAGATATAGAAACCTAACCAGTATACTGAGTTTCCCGTTTACGATTTGTTTATTTCGGCAATTGAGCTGCCATGATACACATGATCCTGGTAAATATGGAGTGTAACTTGCAACAAAGAAGGAACTTCGTGCGACATCAAAGGCTTCATACATTGCACGCGAAACAACTGTTCATATTTGTGGCGAATTTAATCAAAAACGGAGACGCAGCAGAAAACGGCTTTAAGTTACCCAAGGGTAAATTGCCATAGTTATCGCGTAACGCGCTCCGTGTCCAGGAGAAAAGAGAAAAGGGAGAAAGGGAGTGATGGAAAAAATAAAATAAAATTTAGGGCATTAGAGTTAGTTTTAAACATGGGGTTGGGGTTATGGTTAGTTCTGGGGTTGGGATTAGTGTTTAGGACAGGGTTAAAATTACTTTCCATAGTTTTAGGGAGCAGTTTTCCTTCTCTACGCGTTGTCCTGTGTCCACACAACTTCAAATTTAGGTAGGTCTAATCACTCGATTGCTGAGTTCAGCTATCCCATTATCAGTATGGTATCCAAATAATTATATTAGACAAGGATAGGCTGGTCTGTATATATATATATATATATATAAAACTACATCTGAACTTAAACTAAAATATGCTCCGCACTGCGTGTGAATAACATACCTATTTTCATGTGCATTATTTAAACCGGTTCAGAGTTTCGCATATCGGAAATTGTTGGGTTGAGTCATTGAAACTTTGAAACATAAACAGGTTAAATGTGAACGAGAACCTTTGCACATTGCTACAAAACTGTACTTTGACAATTGGACAAAACTGTACTGAATAGAATTTGAGTGTGATAACTAATGCTACTATGTTAAACAAGTAACCCACATCAATTCTACAGCTCGAGTGAATAATGCGATAACAGAAGGCCAGTAATGACTAAACATAGCGCCCTAGATGGCCCAACGTGCAATAACACATATAGTGTACTTGTGATAGAATTTGGATGCTGCTACAATGCAAAAGAAACGAATAAATTCTGCGTGAGTGAACGGTCCGTATAGGCAATGACTATACATATTGCCGTAAATGCCATTTCGGCAATAATCCACTATAGTGCAAATAAACCTAAATTAGTTACAAAATACAAATCTGAGTTTGACTACTTAAATAGTTTTTTAACAGCATAGAAAATAAAGTCATTAAAACATGAAACAATATAAAAACCTGTGTAGTCTGAAGAGTCTTACCACTATATAGTTATAGCCACCACTATTTTTAAAACCCACTTTGAATGTACGCTATACGTTTCTGCATGCGGAAACGATCGGGTTCCTGGCTATATAATCACCCCTGGTATTTTATACAAAGTGCATAACGTTTGTTGAAATCCCGTGTGTTAACCCACTTGGTTTTCCCGTTAACGGGGATAAACATGAATATCCTATCCTATCCTATAATACCGCTGTATATTTATTACACAATAGCTATTACCTTTAAGTTTGACTTGAATATTTCTTTCTTTTCTGTTTGCATATAGTTAAGTTTATGGAAACTTTCAGGAAAACGCTAAAAGGTATTGGATGCCTGCATATTTGTTCGTATTTAAATCCTTGATTAATTCATGCAAGTCTTGGGTGACAAACTGTTTTATATACGTGGCAAAAATGTATAATAATGGATTTTATTGTTATTATGGGCGGGATTTTAGGAATAAAGTGGGATATTTTAATAATAACTGTATATTTTAGTTTTATTTTATACTTTTCCCACTACTTAAAATTTAAGGTGAATTGTCCTCATTAGTTCTAAAATATCAAAATAAGAATTTCGAGTTATTTGTGAAATGTTTGTAATGCGTAGAGGCCACATTCAACATAAAAACTACAGCTGATTTTAGTTTAGTTTATTCTTTTTTAGTCCGTTATTAATTAATAAAAATGAATTAAATACACGCCACATAAGCAGGAAAAATACGGCAAAAAGTGCAATCGCTAAAAAAACGTCATTTAAAGGAAATGGATATAACTAAATGAATATAGCGGACGCGGCCGCCAAACCCATAGGCAAAAACAATACTGTTAAAACAAAAATTAATTAACATGATATAAAGTCCTGAAGAAAAGTGTATGGTAAAGCGCGACCAGTACTAAGGGGGAGCCGGCTTTGGGAAAAGGTGTGGCCCGAAAGAGTGGACCAGAAAGAGCAATTACGTTCTAATAATCCCGTATATCAAAATATACGGTATTACGTTAACGGTTTTAGGCTAAAATTGTTTTGGCTAATTTAAAAACTTGGATGGAATCAGTATAGTAAGAAACAAATAAAAACAAAACCAAGTGAGTTTAAAATGTTCACTAAATTTACGCAGTTTTTCACAACAAAGTATATAATAGTCTATTCGTATAGCAGGTAAAAAGTAGTGTTTCGGCAGCGCCGTGTGCCTAATCTTTTTCGGACTGTCGGCAGAACTCAGTCTTACGCGCCACTCTGAATTTTGTTTTGTATTACACTAACCATTGACATACAAAGTAGATGTTGATGCGTGATGACGTGGCGAAGTGGCGGTAACTATAAAATAATGGAAACAAATTTAGCAATGGAAAATTACTACGGTAAAGCATAAAACACATTTTATCCACCTGAAATTTGTGCCTTTTAACCCTCCTGTGAACTACAGAAGACCAAAATTACTTAGACGTGAAATACAACGCAAGGTTCCGTTCACTACAGAACTACCATAAAAAATGAAATGTAAAAAGAGGACTGGCCACGTATTGCATGCATCTCATACTCGATCATGCGGTTCAATTGGTGATGCATGCAATGACGTAAAAATTAAGCTGGGGACAGAACATGGCTCCCCTAAAATTTAAACAATTTTACACTTAACACAACACACATGACGACTCTAAACTGTACACGAAAATCAGATCATTTAAGGCTCCTCGTCGGGGAATCGTCTATTTGCGTCTGAACTACGCAAGTTTATCGTCCACGATCACCTTTCACCGTTATCGTTCTCGACGTCGCTTCTATCGTTCTCGACGTCGCTTCTATCGTTCTCGACGTCGCTTCTATCGTTCTCGACGTCGCTTCTATCGTTCTCGACGTCGCTTCTATCGTTCTCGACGTCGCTTCTATCGTTCTCGACGGCGCCTCCATCGTTCTCGACGGCGCCTCCATCGTTCTCGACGGCGCCTCCATCATTCTCGACGGCGCCTCCATCGTTCTCGACGGCGCCTCCATCGTTCTCGACGGCGCCTCCATCGTTCTCGACGGCGCCTCCATCGTTTTCGACGGCGCCTCCATCGTTTTCGACGGCGCCTCCATCGTTCTCAACGGCGCCTCCATCGTTCTCAACGGCGCCTCCATCGTTCTCAACGGCGCCCCCATCGTTCTCGACGGCGCCTCCCTCGTTCTCGACGGCGCCCCCATCGTTCTCGACGGCGCCTCCCTCGTTCTCGACGGCGCCTCCCTCGTTCTCGACGGCGCCTCCCTCGTTCTCGACGGCGCCTCCCTCGTCTCCTCGTATTAGCAGCACCAATGAATGAATTGGTCTATCCAACACGGTTGGTGACCTAACTCGCTTCCCGCTTATGTCTCTATGGCCATCGGCTACTAGGATTTGTACCTTGCGAATTTGCCCATCCTCACTTGGAAATGTAGATAGCACTCTAGCCAACTTCCATTGATTTCTTTTAACGTCCTTTTCTTGAAGCAACACAATATCGCCAATCTCGAGATTGAGTTCTTTCTTTTGCCATTTCTTTCTAGCCTGTAGTGATTGCAGAAATTCTTTTCGCCACCTTGTCCAAAATTGATTTGCCAAGAACTGTACACGCCTCCAACGGCGACGGCAATACAAATCACCCGCTTGGAACTTACTGCAAGGTGAGAACATAGGCCGCTGTTTCATAGTTAGAAGGTGATTGGGTGTTAGGGGTTCTGGTGCTCCTGGGTCGTTTAAAGTCTCCACCGTTAATGGCCTTGAATTTACTATATTTTCAACTTCAGTTAGGAACGTACTAAAGGCTTCGTCATCAAGTTGCTCGCCGCACTTGGCAAGTAATGGTTCCAACGCTCGTCTAGCTGTTTGGATTTGCCTCTCCCAAACTCCGCCCATATGGCTTGCGTGAGGAACGTTGAATTTAAAATCAATCCAGTCAAACCCATTCTCCAAAGCAAATTTCTTTACTTGCTTGTCATCCAAAGACTTTAGTGCATAACACAGTTCGTTTCTAGCACCCACTATGTTTGTTCCACAGTCAGAACGAAGTTGTTCGATTGGACCACGGCGAGCTAAGAATCGACGCAAGGCGTTAATGAACGAATCAGTGTCGAGAGAATGCGCACACTCCAAATGTATCGCTCTCGTAGACATACATGTAAACAATACGCCGTAGCGCTTTATTGTGGAACGCTTGTTTCTAATTAAAAAAGGACCGAAGCAATCTACACCACAGTAGGTAAAGGGTGCGCCTTCTTTAAGTCGATCCGCGGGTAGATTGGCCATCTGTTGCACCTGCAGACATCCTCTGTGTCGCTTACATATAACACAGTTGTTGATATATCGGGATACTGACTTGGAACCGTGCATAATCCAATAACCTTGTTGACGAATACAGTTATGCGTTGTAGTTCTTCCCATATGATTTACCATCTCATGGCAATGTCTTATGATTAGCATTGCAATGTGAGTTTTCTTTGGTATAATTGCTGGATGCTTGATAACATAGTTACATTCGGCACTGCCTATTCTTCCTCCAACACGTAAAACACCGCTCGCGTCCAAAAACGGATTGAGGCGATGCAATGTGCTTATGGCACCGACACTTTTGCCATGGTTAATTCGGGCAATCTCTGCTGGAAAATGCCACCGCTGCATGGTACTTAAAATCATCAACTCTGCTTCTGCGAGAGCTGCACAGTTAATATCCGATGAATTGACCGACTTTTGCAGTCTACGCGAGAACCGCACTACGTTAGCGATAGCTCGTTTTGCTCGAAACCAAGAAGAAATGTGAGTTAATCTCTGAGGCTCAAAGCCAGTTAACGATGAAGTAGTAATAAGTACGGTTACTCGTTTCATTTCTATGGAAAGAATTTGTTTTTGTAGCTTCATCATCTTGTATCACAGACATAAATGGGGGCGGATACGAAACGTTTTCCTTCCATAGAAACTCTGGTCCGCAAAACCATTTTGACATTGTTGCAAATCGGCGTGGATGCATTCCTCTGCTTGCACAGTCGCTAGGATTGTCGCTTGAATTAACGTAAAACCATCTAGTGACGTCAGTTATCTCTCGTATTTCCTGTACTCGATTTGCGACGAAAACGTGAAACCGTCTTGCTTCATTCGCAAGATATCCCAACACCACTTTACTATCACTCCAATAGTAGTTCTCATACGTTTCGGGACCAAGTTGTTTCTGCAGGTAAGCTGACATACGTGCAGAAACCAAGGCGGCAGTTAATTCTAATCTTGGCACTGTCATTGGTTTTAAAGGGGCAACTCTAGATTTTCCAATAACAAGCGAGACCGATATACTACCAGACTCGCTAACTAGACGCATATAAGAACATTGACCATACCCAACGGTACTGGCGTCGGCGAAATGGTGAAGTTCTCTGCATAAAATACGACCAAAGTTAGGTGGGTTGGAAGCAGCGTCCAATTTCTAGATTTTCGAGTTGTTTTAAATCTTGCTTCCAAAATTCCCATCGTGCACGCAGATTATTTGGAAGTGGGTCGTCCCAATCGGTTTTCTCAATGTACATCTGTTGAAGAATTTGTTTTCCTTCCAGAACGACTGGCCCAAGGAACCCCAAAGGATCGATAAATGGAACTGACTGTCGATAGTACTCCTCGCCTGGTTAAAGGGGTTTCTTTTAAAGACATTTTAAAACAAAATGCATCTTTCTCTGCGTTCCATGCGAGCCCAAGAACTCTTTCCACAGGTAGCGGGTTGCTGTGCAAGTCCACATGCTTCAAACTTGCACTGCGATCGGCTTCGTTAATCTTAAGCAGTAGATTTCTACTGTTTGATAGAAATTTATGAAGGCGCAAACCTGGCCTCTCGGCGCACAAGCGTGAGCTATGTTCAACAAGAGAAATCGCTGACTCATTGTCCGGCGTTGACGTGATCCCATCGTCAACATAGAAATCCCTTCTTACGAAATTTGCAGCTTCGATGCCGAATTCCTTTTCTCCGTCATCTGCAGCACGTTTAAGTCCGAAATTTGCACATCCCCGGAGAGCTTGCTGCGCCAAAAATATGTACCTTCATACGATATTCTTTCACTCGCCTATCAGTTTGGCCATCCGTCCCACCAGAGGAAACGAAGTAAATCGCGGTATGGTTCTGCGACATGAAACTGGTGAAACATGCCTTCAATGTCCGCTGTAAAGGCAATTCTGTTTTGTCTAAAACGACATAGAACTCCCACCAACGCGTTTAGTAGATCGGGTCCCTGCAGCAAACAATCATTAAGAGATATACCTTGGTGCCTGGCAGAACAGTCGAACACGACTCTTATTTTTTCGGGGCTTCTTTGGATGGTACACTCCGGTGTGGGGTATGTAATTTACCTTTCCATCATCTTTGTTAGTTTCTGATACCGGTTCCGCGTACTTGCTTATGACATCTGCCATGAACTTGACGTAATCTTTCCTTATATTTTGGATTGCTGGTAAAACGTCTCTTCAGTTGCCATAAACGTTTTTCTGCACAAATTCGATTATTGGGAAGTCTTATATTTTCGTTTCTTAATGGCAGTGGCATAACATAATGGCCATCGTCTCCTTGTTGGATGTTTTTGTCAAGGATACTTAGAAACTTTCGATCCTCTTGCGATACAGACTTCGCATTGTTAGTTCTTTCTTGAAAATCCGACTCAAGCCAGTTTCGAATTTGTATTGGGTTAATTAACTCTTTTGATTGACATGGGATTATAAAACGTTGTATTGGACTCTCCTCCACTTTCTTATACCCAACGCAGCGATGCGAAATAACTCGAGTCAAATAGGAATAGCCAACCTCCTGTGTATGCACAACTCCTACTATGCCCCAACCAAGAGCTGAACGCTGTGCGTACGGTTGGCATTCGTCTCCCGCCACTATTTCTCTCTGTCTGATTGCGCCAGGGACGTTCGTTCCAAGTAACATACTTATTTCCAGATTATGCTGGTAGGAAACTATCTTACTTGACATTCCTTTTAAGTGATTCCACTTTCGTGCGTGCTCTCGTCGAGGGATTTGGCTTCGACTTGCTGGTATGTCGGGTCTAACGAACACGTATGGGATTTTAAAAGAAACCTTGCCGTCGAAGCTCTGCACCTCCAGATCGCATATCTTTTCGCTAGAGACCACATCTTTGCTGCCCAACATCGTGCTTAGTTCCACCAACGTAGACGTCCCTTGCAGCCCGAGCTGTGTCTTTAGCCCGTCTGATATGAATGAGTTATTTGATTGGGCGTCTAGTATACAGTAACACTTGATTTGAAGAGTAGGATTAGCTCTACTGCATACTCTTACCGGTACAATCATGGATTGGTCTATGCCACATTCATTTAGTTTAGTAGAAGTACATAGGCAGCCTGTTCTTTCGATATTCGTATTGATATGTAACGAGGTCAGATGTAGTTTATTACATACCTTACAAGTCACCCGGTTTCGACAGTACCTCGCGATGTGATCTTGACTTGATCCACATGAAAAGCATATTCTGTTGTTTAGGATAAATTCGTGCCTATCTCGCCTCGTGATTTTGGCAAACGCACTACAATCGTCGATGTGGTGTCTTCCCTTGCAATAGTAGCAATATTGCTCGCTCACACGTCGCTCCCGGTCTTGTGCTCTGGTACTAAAGGAATTCACGTTACGGTTGCCTCGGATTGCACTTGGCCCTATTCTTCTATTGCTAGACACATGTAGCTCTTGTAACTCCGGAATGTTCTCCTGATCGGCAGTTTTAGTGATGAATTTTGCTAATTCTGAAAAAGGTGGATAGTTTCCCGAATGTGACGTTTTCCATATAGCCGTTTCTGCGCGCCACCGGTTTAAGACAAACGGTGGTAATCGTGAAAGAATTTTCACACTCTCGGTAGGATAATCTAAAACATTTAAGCAAGATATACGTTGTTTAGCGATTTCCACTTGATTTAGAAAATCGGAAAACCGACGAAGTCCACCAAAATCAGTTTGAGAGATCTTAGGCCAAGAATAAACGTTATCAATAAAAGCTTTTGCTATTACGCTTTCGTTTCCATACCTTTCTTTCAACTTTGATCTTGCTTCTAAGTACGCGTGCTCACTTTGAAGGAGAAAGAAACCATCAACCAACATTTTAGGTTCGCCTTTAAGGTGTTGATTTAACAAGTTCAACTTCTGTGCAACACATATTGAGTTAGATTCCACGAGCGCGTCAAACGCCGTTTCCCATGCTGGGAACTTTAAAACACTTCCGTCAAATATGTCTAACTTTATGGTAGGCAAGCGATGCACCGCAGGTAAAGACCGAAACTGTTGAGACTCACGTGCAGAATGGCGTGTCGTTGCTGCTTCCAAGATTGGCGTCCGAAACGGTGTGAATCTACCCGTCGATGAACCAACTTCTCCAGTACAGATTGGCGGTGGTATACTATCAGGTAGATCTTCCGCATAAATCCCATAAGGATTTTCTACGCGTTCAGCATCTAAACATGCAGCGCTTGTGGCAGCCCTTCCCGCAATTTCCTTACTTACTTTGGTAATCTCGAGATCCGTTTCGGCGTTGATTTGTCGCATTCGCAGCTCCTTTTCTTTTTCTATGTAAGGTAGCTTTGCTGATAGGGCAGCTGATGCAACTTCATTCTCGTACCGTCTCTTCTTAAATTCCTCGTCTATTGAGACGCGCCTTGAATGTTTATTAGAAGACCTACTTTTAGAATATGTGGACATTCGCTCTTCTCTCAGCTGCGTAATTGTCGTTCTCGCATTACTCAGCATTTCATCCATGATTTTGTCGTATCTTGAGAGTCTCTCAACAATTGTCGAATCCAGGTGTTTCAAGCTGTCTACCATATTTCTCTTTAAGATTTTTCTTTTGTTTTGCTGCTTCTGCAACTTTTCCTTGTAACTCCTCAAGGTTGTTGCAAAATATCAACTCTGCATTTGCGTCGGAAACACATTCTCGAAATATTAGTTCCATATCATCGATTTCCTTCATCAACGTTTGCAATCTTGGGTCATTATCTTTCGGAATTTTCCTTCTTACGGTAATGTTTTGTTCGTCAACATTACACTCGTCGACCGAACTCTTCCCATCTCCATTGCCTCCCGCGGCCTCGCTCATTGCGAATGAATGAACGTTGATTGCAGAGAAATTTCAGTTACTGTTTCGGCAGCGCCGTGTGCCTAATCTTTTTCGGACTGTCGGCAGAACTCAGTCTTACGCGCCACTCTGAATTTTGTTTTGTATTACACTAACCATTGACATACAAAGTAGATGTTGATGCGTGATGACGTGGCGAAGTGGCGGTAACTATAAAATAATGGAAACAAATTTAGCAATGGAAAATTACTACGGTAAAGCATAAAACACATTTTATCCACCTGAAATTTGTGCCTTTTAACCCTCCTGTGAACTACAGAAGACCAAAATTACTTAGACGTGAAATACAACGCAAGGTTCCGTTCACTACAGAACTACCATAAAAAATGAAATGTAAAAAGAGGACTGGCCACGTATTGCATGCATCTCATACTCGATCATGCGGTTCAATTGGTGATGCATGCAATGACGTAAAAATTAAGCTGGGGACAGAACAAGTAGTATAGGATAGGATATTCCGGTTTATCCCCGTGAGTGGAAAAACTAAGGGTGTTAACACACGGGAAATCGTCAGATCATCTCGCGCCCACCGTCGGGTTACCGGGACTATTGCAGTGTGTTCTGTATGATTCACACTTTCCTTCAATTTGGTAAAACCCATTAATCTGCTGGAATCAGGCAATGTTCCTTAAGTACATTGCCCAAGGACACAACGGACTAGCCAACGGCCAGTTTCGAACCCACAGCCCTTCGACTGAAAGGCGACGCACTAAACCACTATAGTTTAATCTCTTGGAATAAGTGATTAATACAACTTAACAACAAATATTTGATAATTTATATTGTGTCAGTGGTTATTGTTGCTTAACGTCGGCGTTGTGGAAACAATACAACAACATTGTAATTAGCATGTCTAATTGTTCGCGAGACCACGTGTACAAGAACCTTTTTTTTTAAAAAAACTTGCACTTAGATGGTTTAAGGTTTTACCCGTTGTTGATAAGTCGTAGGCTATCGAAAATGTTGTAACTGGTCGTTTATTTATTCGGCAAATATGGCACGCAAGAGGTTTTTCATGGCACGCCGTGTGATTGACACACGCAAAAATCTAAAACCATGTGCATACTCAAATTGTATACGCTGCACGAAAATTTAGTCTTAAAATTAGTAAAGCATAAAAATCAACAGTCTTAATTACTAATAATCAAATTAGGTAGTTGACTATGAAAACCGTACATAACACTGATTGATAAGCGAATTTGCTTTCATTATTACTCTGGCACTCTGCATTCAAACGGTTGCCGAACCATAAACAAAGCACCATTCTATTCCATACCGTTAAAATTGAATTTGAATGCAAACAAGATGATTTAGCTTCCCCGGAAAAAGTATAAAATGAAACTAAAAAATACAATTTTCATTGTTTTAGTGATAAAATTTCCGAAAAGCCCGCCCGCAGTTATATAAAAAAAATTCCAATATAATAGGGTTATGCAACGTGTGTATTAAACAGCTGGTCAATCAACACCTGCATAATTGGATAGAAAATTAACTTTGAACAATGATGTAAGCTTTTTGGATCTTGCAAAATTGGACTTTTATGATGTGTCGACAAGGACTTTTATGATGTGACATGTCGTGTTGTTGACGTCAATCGAATTCTTGTACACCGCAACATAATCCCAAGCAACGCTCATTTATGTAACTTGATATTACATGATTGTAGACCAGTGCTCCGCAATCAGTGTGCCGAGGCATACTACTGTGCCGCAAGACAGTACTGTGCCGCGGGAAAATAACAATATTTTTATAAACACAGTTTTTACCAAATAAAGGGGATTTTAGTTTTTGCAAATTTAAATATTACGGCTATCAGGCATTTCGCTAATATAATATTCAATGTATAGCTTGTCTGAAGATTTCCCATTGTACTGCAATATGAAATAAATTTAGTAAGTTTCTAATTATGCTTAGAGTGAAAAAGGGTTGCGGAGCACTGATGTATCATATCAAATTGACACACACACACATCCATGATCTCTATATTACGCTGTAAAGCAAGTTGTTTCAAGTCGTTATGAATATTGGTTAAATCGCTGTCCGACTTAGTTTGTTTACGCTACTCGGGCCCCTTTCTGAACCAATAGAATCAAGGGGTATGGGCGAAGACGCGCGTGTCTAAGTTGTATTACAAACTATTGCCCTTGTAGCAACTGATTGCGGTGTGGTATGAAACTCATTTAAACCTCATTTTAATTTTGCTTAAAAGTCAAAAAAGCCAGTGCAGAATTAAAATACTAGGACAGAATAGGATAGAATATGATATATTTATGTTTATTCCCATCTGGGAAAATGCAAGAGGGTTAACACATCGTCAATCGTCATACCTCGCGCCCACCGTCGGGTTATCGGAGCTTTTGCAGTGTGTTGTGTATGATTCACACACAAATTAAGTAGAACCCATTAATCTGCTTGATTGGAATGTTAGTAGCAAGTTAGTCGGGGCGTGTGAAAGAATTTAATTTCAAAGGCATTCGTGTCGTGTCAAATGACATTGACCATACGCAGTTCATGGATATATTTTTTTTAATTTTTCCGCGTATTTTAAATCGACTTAGAAGAGGAAAATATTTAAACAATTTTGTAAATATGCTTAATTATTTGTATTAATATTGTAATATATTTTAGCAATTTTTCGTATGAGTCGTTCGGGGCATTTCCTAGTTGTATATATTGCGTTTATAGGAACATATTAATTTCATTGTCGTTTGCAATATATAATGTTTTCATTAATCGTTTTTTGCCCTGCTATTGCCGCAGAATGATGCTACAACAGCGGTTAAATGAAGTAATAATTCAGGGGAAACTAAAGGAAGGAAAATGGGAAAGGAGGGAAACTGCACACTAAAATTAAGATTAGAGTGTTAAGATTAATGTTAGGGCTGGGGTTAAGGTAAGGGTTGGTTTCAAGGTTGAGAATAGTGTTTGGATTAGAATTAGTTTCCATAATTTTAGTGAGCAGTTTCCCCTTATCTTTTTCTCTTTTTACTGTTGTCCATAATTCCCGAAAATCCATATTT
Organism: Ciona savignyi; assembly: GCA_000149265.1. Classification (NCBI taxonomy): domain Eukaryota; kingdom Metazoa; phylum Chordata; class Ascidiacea; order Phlebobranchia; family Cionidae; genus Ciona; species Ciona savignyi. Next base: position 185,921 of record CH002980.1, on the reverse strand, counting down.
TTTATATTTCTATTTCCGTTGGAAAATACATTGACAAAAAAATCTTTTTTAGTAGAAATTGGTTAATACTATAGTTAGATGTTTACAATAAAGTCATATAAAATATAATAAACCAATCATGTTAGCCTTCAAGCACAGTCGTCACGTGATGTTGGGCAGAACGTGATCTGTTTTCGTAAATAAATCGTTAAAAACTGTGTAAATTAACATATACAAATATTAAATACGTTTCTCTATTTTTGTTTCATTAACGAGACCGATTATGTATTAACAATTTGCCGTCACGTGATATAGAAAGGAAGGATCTCCTAGATAAGATCTTTAAATACGGTTTGTGTAGATTAAGTATATATCACAAATATTATCCTCGTTTCTCACGTCTTTGTATTAAAACCACTTGAATGAGGAATTTCGCGCTGAAAGGATCGCCTTGTCTTTACTTACCTTGAAACGTGATTAATGTTGCGTTTTGACTCAAATTCGGTTGGAACCAACTCAACTTTGTTAAGATTGTTTTTTCTGCGGGCTCCATATGCGGCAATAGTTTTAACAGTGACACACACACCTGCGAAAACACTCCACAGTCAATCCGGAAACCGGGAATTTTATTTCATGAACTGACATAACGGATCCGTCGGTTTCTTTAAAACACATATTGAAACGTGGAGTCTGTTTGAAGCTTTGGATGCTTCATGGACTTAATGTGTTTATTGCAGCAAATTAGAGTTTAATTTGATCTGAATATCCGTTTGATTGGCATATACATAGGAACAGCAACTAGAGCAGAGGCCATAATAAACGAGTACAAAAACTAGAAATTATTATTTTTTCAGTATGTATATATTTTTGGATAGTTTTAATAAGTAAGGCCGTGTATGTTTTTTTACGACTTGCTATACGTTGTGCTATACGTCTTAGTTTTACTGCTTGCTATAGGTCGTGAACAAGGCCAATGGCATCAACAAAATATAGTTGTTGAACCAGCTCTGTGTCGAGTTCGTTTCAAGTGGTAAGACACAGTAGATATGCAAACAGTGAGTCACTGACTGTTCATGTGAAAACATGTTTTCAACCAAGTCTCGTTTCATTGTGTTCTTTGTTTACGTTACTTCCAAAATTGAGAATTTCTTTTTTGCTCGTCTGGGACTGTACAGACATGTTATGTTGATACTTATTTCATCGGGCTAATTATTTAAAGAATTTATTTCAGGTGGGTAAGTCGGTGACACAGAATTCACAGGGTAACTTACTTAGACGTGTCGGTGCCTTTCAAGATACGGATTCCATAACAGAATCTGGTCTCGTAGTAAACACGGGTTACACGGAGAACCAAGAAGAAATACTATAGGTGGGCGTCTCCTTTGCTGACTCTTATTCGATCTACTGTGTGAAGTTATAGGTGGGCTTGAGCACCAGTGAGAGTGAAGAATACTTGTTTACGACGGTCCGCCTATCAGGATTTACGTCATAGGACAGTAGAACAATGGATACGCGATCTACGGTCGACGCTGTTACAAAAGCGCTCGAAACAACTACGAAGGAATTCAGTAGCTGCCAACGCGACAGAAAGAAAGTTTTTCAAAATCGAAACCATCTGTTTCCAAATCACGACAGCGGCCATTCAACCGATGTATCTGATAATTCGCCAGAGCATTCAGACAACAGCAGTTCAGTATCGTCAAATGATCGAGAATCGTCGGTAAAAATGACTAAAGATGCGATAAACGCGAGAATAGCACCCAGTTCACCTATTACGATACCAAGACTAAAGGTAAGATTTATACAAAATAAACCATAAATATGTTTGTACAGCACTTTTGTGGTATGATTTATTGGTCTCTTACTTTTAAAAACAAAATTGAGCAAATTTTAGAAATGTAAAGTGGTGGGTATATAAAAAGCTTTAAGGTTCTTTAGAATTTGAAACATATTGCTGAATGTTTCGCTTTGTTTGCTGCGCACTGTTTGTAAGAAATATCCTTTCCGCGCAGGTCAGTCATGTAGAAGTCATGCATGATGGTGTAGAATATGAACGAATAGAAAGTCCAGTAAGTTCGATTGGAGACAGTGTCTACGACTCTCCGGTTTTGCCTCGATCCTCCCAAGACTTCCAGCATGTTATGATAAAACTGAGGCACTGTAGCGACATCCAGCGGATTCGAAGTTGCGAAAATGTCCAAAATGAGAGCAGCGACGGGGAATCTTGCGCGAGTTCTATAAACTTCTCAACGTCATTACCACATACAGGAAATATCACCCCGAAAAGACGAACGGTGGGTTAAAAGCTTATTTTTCTATAGTGCTTAAGGCGATAAACATCAGTTATTTTATCCGTTCCAAACTAAAATGAGGTAAACTGTTTACTAAAGTGACGACAGATTAGGTTTACGTAGCAATTTTTTTAAATGTTTTCTTTAATCAAGAGCAAAATTTAGATGTTTAATTAAAGAAAATATTCTTAGAAAATGCTACATAAACCTAAACCTTCTCATGACTTTATTAAACAGTTTTTTACTCTTTCCCTGCTATTATTGTTGCCCCTATCTAATCGAGTAATCACTCCAAGGTTCGATTCGACGAAGCCACTATTACCGTTGCCGCCGAATTAGGAGAATCTGCCGCTCGGTTCCGCTCAAGATGGCGTAAAAAGCGAACCGCGAACGCCAGCCCTTCGATTCGGTTCGGTGAGAGCAAGAATATAAGTATATTGCACGACGAATCTATCCTGCCTCCAAACTCACCACAACTTAAACGAGGAACACCGGATTCGGGAAAATCCATATTTGATGTCTGCAACTATTCTTCCTACGGTAGATACACATAGCTGGTGCAAAAACTATAAATATTGACAAAAAATAAAATAAAAATTTAAACTTTGAATGCTGACCAAGGGCGAAGTCGTATTGCTAACTTTAGGTGGATATAAAAGTGCTGCCAAAATCATATATTACCTTGCATCTTTGAGACCCCTTTAAAAATAAGCTGTGTATAGTCTTAGAAACGTATTGCGTACGTAAAATACTGTGTTTGGTCATTCCTTCGCGAATTGTCTTTTATTTTATTGCATTTCCAATTCATCGCCAATGTTTCAAGATTGTTTCTCTTGAGCTTGTACATTTAGTGAGATTCCTTTCATTTTTAATCTGCCCGGTAAAATACGGAACTGTGCAATTTCTCCACTGTGAGCTTCTTATTTCAATTTTTGAGGTAACATGTGCTTGTCGCTTTGATCCATGCACAAAATAAAGAGAATAAAACGTGTACGTTTCATGTAATTCAGTACAACCATGACAATATCAGCGGCAGGCAAGGTGTAAGTGGGACTGATCAAACAGTGGTTAAAATTATAGCTAATTTTCTACCCTAAGAACCTTTAGAATTTAGTGGTTGCGGACAAAGCCATTCTAGGCAGTTAATAGGTATTGTAAACGTAACTTACAGCATGGAAGGTATTCAAAAAACTCCACCTTATACACCCACTTATTTTGACTGTTACCTCATAAGCTTTATTACACGTCACAGTTGGAAGGTCGTCATGGTTGGATTGATTACGTAGAGACGCCAATAGCTACACATTTGAAAACACAATATTGACTTTCAACCGTAAGGCAGGTTAGCAAGTACGTTGGATGAAACTTGAGCTGTCGATGAAGCTTAAGCGAGCTATGAAAGAATGTGTATGGTGAGATATAGCTGAACGGAATTGAATGGCGACCCATAAGTGATTTCCTTACAAAATTGTGTTTTATTATATAGGCCTATCCCTTAGACAGGAAAAGACACTACACCGCTTGAATAATAGGGAAATGAAAAGGCCAGCAAGGGAGAAATAACGGTATAAAATAGCGAGTCTGAAATGAAATGTACAGCCCACGACATTTAGAACAATTTTTGTATTTAACCTTTATGCGCTATCTGTTACAGGGGTTATTAATTAAAAAAAATAAAATAGGATCAAATGGATTATAGGTGTTGTAACGTGATTGCCAATGTAAGGACAGACGCTCATGTGTTGATTTATCAGCTTGGACATAAAAACCATTTATATTGTTGGCTTTAGAATGGTCTGCAAACACTCGGCGAGCCAATTCGAAGAAAACCCACAATAATTTACCGATAAATTACGAGTTTTAACAGAATAATGTAATACTATAAGGGCGCTTTAGGAAATAGAAGTGGTTAAAAAATTACACATTAGTACAAACTCTTGACATTATCAAATCGAAAGTAAATGACAAAGGCTGGTAGTCTGACCTTTTTACCAGAGTCTGACTTATGTCAACAGCAGTATCTCCGCAACCGAAGCTTGCGTGTAAACTTGAATTTAAAAAAGCTGGATATGTAGAACATGGCCAAGCAGACCAGTGGTGTAATATACGAGGGGTGGGCAAACATTAAAGGCCATACCACCGTAAGTATGACTAATTTATGTATAAACTAGTTAATGTTTATAACTAACAAATTACTTTTTCGGTAGTCGGATTTGTATGTGAAAAGTTACTTACAACTGAAGGGAAGAAGTTTGGAAATATTCCAGCACGAGCCGAAACGCCGAGCAGCTTTGACAGTCGTAAGTCTTTATATCATTTTTTACCGGACTCAGTTTCGAACCCATGATGGGCTCGTTGTTAAGACCGTTTTTTGTTCTATTTTATTCGGTATTGTCTTTTGAGCCATAACCCAAAAAACCTCTTTTTTTCGTATAAAATACATATAAAAAAACGAACAAAATCGCAGTAAAAAAGTGTGTTCCCATCGGAGTTTTAAAGGAAACCCATAAATATAACATACAATTATTTGTGGTGATTTTAAGCACATTTATTTTTGTATTTTATACTATCTTAAAAAAACAATAATAAATACAGTATGGTCAGTGACTTGTTTTCCAAACACGGGTATTTTCTTTTCGCCCACGAGGTCTGTTTTCTAGCAATACGTCATCTGCGTTAATAACAATTTTCACCACGATTGGTGCAATTTAAGTATGAAATTGTTTGGTGGTATAGTTACTTCGGAATCGAAGGGAACACATTTTGATTTTACTCCTTTTTGTTTCGTTTTTTTTGCGTGAAGCTGGTGATAGGCATGTCCGGTAGGCAGGTCATTAGGAGAAACGCGTTTTTGAATCAGGTTAAAACTTTCAGGAGTCCAAACTGAAAGGCCCATAGTTTGCCTCGACTTTTAATTTTTCAAAAAAACCCAGGGGGAATTCCCGCTATGGAGGAAAATGTTAAAGTGTCTCATTTTCGGATTTATCGCCGATATCTCTTGATTAGAAAGTAATATTTGTTTCTAATGTCTACTGTATTAAGAAAATAACGACTTGAATCAGAAAAAATAGCTAGAATTTAAATTACCCAGTGCACCCTGGGAAATCCCCTAAAATAGAATAGACCTAACCAATGATAAATACAATATTATTGTCCGTGTAAATAAGGTGGAAACAAAAAACTAAGATAAAAAATATAAAAGTTAATTACTATCAAAAAATATGTGTATGCCCCAAACCTATCTTTAACTTTTTTCTGCGACACAATCTTTTTCTGCGACATTTATTAAATTTCACTGAAACTCAGTCACATTTTCACTTTATATCAGGCATGGGCAACATACGGCCTGCGGGCTGGGTCCGCCCATGAAGGGATTTTGACCGGCCCGCAGACTGTATCTAACCATACCCTGTAATTAAGATACTGAATACTATTCATGTAGTAATCCGGCCCAACAAGAACTTCATTTTCCCACATCTCGCCCGCCGACTAGAGAAGTTGCCCACCCCTGCTTTAGATAATAAGAAAGAAAATATTGATATATCTTTTAGTGGTGTTAGCTAATATGGTTTGGATTTACAGTGGCAAATTCTAGGTATATTGTGTCAGGGAAATCTAGAGTAAACTATGTATATAAGCATGACCGTCGTTTTGCGAATGTTTGGCACCGGTTATTCTATGATGATGTTTCAAAACTGATATAGATTATTTATTTTATATTGTAAGGAAAGTTTACATCTAACTAGAATGACACAACTAACTAGCTAGCGACCAGTTTCAAACCTGCAACCATTCGGATGAAAGGCATGTCTACTGTGTCAAATAGCACTTTTATATATGACATCACATATAAATATGATGTCGCGTTGTTACTTACAGGCGGATGAAGTTGTGTCACTCCACGATGTGAGTTCTGTCACAACCGAGCTCTCAGCACGGGCGATTGGTAGTAATTGCAATGTGCCAACGATCTCCATTAAGTACAGGTACAACATTTTATTTAAATTCGACAAGGAAAACCACAATTTGTTGATAAATCTTACCAAAGGTCTATGCAAGAACAGTATTAGGGCGTTTAAAGAAAGGAAACCATCTGTAAACTTAAAACAACCTTTTTTTATATTTTTAACAGGACTAGGTTTCGAAACCTTGTTGGTCACAAAGTTTGTTTTTTGTTTTTAATTCTGTACATGTATCGGTTTTGTTAACCATTCGTTCAAGCGATTGTAGATTTTATTATTATTATACATGACACAGGACATCCAAAATATGCAGTGCTCTATAATGAAAATGCACCTATGTTACGGTTAATGTTTTTCTGTTGATAATAGAAAGAGAGTTAGACTTGCAAAACATATGTGAAGAACTGCTCTTCCACTACAGAAAGTTGTAGGAGATACCATTCATGTATGATTCACATGTTCTTTAAATTTAGTATTAACCCATTAATCCGGTTGGTACGAGCAATGTTTGTAAAGTGCCTTGACCAAGGACGCAACCGACTAGCTAGCGACCAATTTCGAACCTGCAACCCTTCGGCTGAAAGGCGATGCACTAAACCACTAGACTTATCTGTTAGACAAATTTGGTTTATAAATAAGTTTAAATTGCAATAAAGAGCAAATTTATTACTTTCCTTTAAAATTGTATCCTTATTTAACAGGGCCATGCCTGGTGAAATCAGGTTGCGAGCCTCTTCGCAAGAAAAACAAGATGAATGGCATCGATACTTGCTAGCTGCTGGGGTGGTAAGAAGAAGATTAGTTTATATTTGTATTATTTTTTGGCTCCAGGTGCTTATTAAAATATAGCGGCAACTTTAACTCTTATTGGGAAAAAATGGATCGCCAACTCTTGCCGTAAGAAATTATTACAAGTTTGCTGCGCCTCTGTAAGTAAACCAGGCCAAAAATCTATCAAATTTCGAACGAGTAAGAATTAACTCGCGTGTGGAAGCTCACACAAGTAACGGAAGTAAACCTTTTACCGAAATAAAATAAACCATGTTAAAATAAACTGTATAATAATGTGTATAATAAAAAACGGTTGCAATGAGGATTTGTTTTTTTATTCTTCCTATACACCAGTTAAATACAAAACGGTCACAGCAAATGTTAATTAGTTTTTAATTTGCAAGAGCAAATTCTTACTCGCACAATGTGCGTTACAGGAATAAACATGTATTAGTCGCGTTACTCGCGCGCATTTTTGGCTCCAGAAAACACTGTAGTTGTGCGCACATAAAAGTGCATAAGGTTGTTAAACAGATCTTGTATAGATAACCCGCTGTTTGACATCTATAAACTCATTCACTCTAATTAACAGACACGCCTTAAACCAGGGGTTGGCAACCTTTCACTAGTTGTTTGTCTATACCTAATTCTGTACGATCTCACCTGGCAAGTTTTCTTTACATTTTATGATGTTCAGGAAATTGATATTAGATTAAATTTTTATTAAGGAATAACAAAGGTAATCCATAAAAAAAACCGTAACAAAAACAACAAACAAGCATTTCTAAGGATATTCATAAAATCATAAAGAACTCGGTAGGCCATGTAATTACAATTTCTAAAGGGGCTGCGGGTTAGATAATATTGTTTGATGGCTTGGATGACCGACTCCGACTTTAAATTACATTCATAAAAGGCATTGTGTTTGTTTGTGTGCTCAATTTCTTTAAAATATTTTATTCATTCCCAAATATCTGACCAGTTAGTCTGGTGGGTTAATGCGTCACTTTTCAGTTGAAGGGTTTAAGGTTTGAAACTGGTTACTAGCTAGTTGGTTGTGTCGTCGGGCAAGGCACTTAACGGATAATGCCTTAAACCTACCAAATTAAAGAAACATCTGAATCAAACACAAAACACTGTGATAGCTTCGGTAACCCAATGGCGTACATGAGGTAATCTGATAATAAACATGAATATCCACATATGCTGTCGCGCTAATCAATTCGACCACACATGCTGGTTTTTGTATCGGTTTTGATCCCAACATAACCCTTCCAGGGCAAACTACCAGAGAGCACAAGTTCCCTACTGCCGGGACAAGTGCGCCAACTAGAGGACATCATAGAAACTTATTTCGTTCCAGAGCAACCGCCTGTTCTACCGCGAGTAAGTTAGTAGATACATAGTTAAAAGCAGCAAACTCACATAAAAATATACTGCATAAGTTTTATGATTCAAATTACATTATATGCGTTTCATGATTCGCTTGATTACACTGCCCACACTGATTAAATTTCATAATTTAATCATTTTGTGTTAAATTTTGGCATGAGTATGATTTTACACTTATTATTTGGCCAGCACCAATTATTTTTCATCCAACAATCGTTAATACTTGGAATATTAGGACGACCAGTACCAGGATACGTATGTTCCGATGAAAGCAGCTAATCCAGCACCAGCACCAGTACCAGTACCAGTACCAGTAATGGATGCAATGCCAAGACCACTTAGAAAAGTTCAAACGAATACACATATACCACCAATTGGAATTCCAACACCACTAAGAGAAGAACCAACTATAAACCGAGTAATTCCATCATTACCAAGGGAGGTACTTAGACCGCCAATATTTCCAACTCCAAATCAAGAGCAACACACAATACCGGTGCATATTTTTAGTTTTGTTTATTAAACCATTTAATGAGGCTAATTAATAACACAGTATAAATAATTGACAACGCTCTCTGTTAAATATTTGTTGAATACATGTTGTACATATTTAGTTTTTTTGTTTTCACAATTTTTTGTTTTCCCGATGAAAACTCGAGCAAGGCCTTTGATAATAGTTTGGAAAATGAGAAAAAACGGCAAAACAACAGTCCTGTAAACACGTCTTAAAAACTAATCAATACATCATAGTTAAGGTTGACTTTGCAAACAGTCAACTTTCGTTTTAAATAATTGCAACTCCACTTTAGAAAAGACTAGCATACGATGATACATCATACAAAATTTCTCAAATTTAATCAACGGAATTTTCACGAAATTACAACAACGATTTTAAATAAAACATAATTTATGTGATTAAACTGCAATTACAGTGATAACATGGTGTTGCAATCTCAATCTTAATTAGTTGAAGGTACCTGTAAAAAGACTTGATGTTTAAGTTTAACATATCATTTGCAATCATTTCATAATATATCAATAAGTTTGATTTATTGTTTCAAAACAATTGCACCATAATTATATTTATTAGTTTAATATTTACTTTTTCTTTCCAGCAATCGCCCACCTCCCCAACTGGAGTAAGGTAAACATTTTGATAGTTTGTTTGTATTTCTGATAGGATATTCACGCGTATTCCCATGAGTGGGAAACCAATTGGGTTAACACACGGCCAATCGTCAGATTATCTTACTCCCACCATCTAATTACCGGAGCTATTGCAGTGTGTTATGATTTCTTTAATTTAAACCATTAAGTGTATTGACTAAATACACAAACGATTAGCTAGTTGCTAGTTAACCAGTTTCGAAACTGCAACCCTTCAGCTGAAAGACGACGCACCGACGCACTAAACCGCCAAGCTAACCGATGTTTGCTGATAAAGTTAATGGCGACCACCACAAGTTTCTTTTAAAAAATGCAAAACCGTGAATGCCCGAAGGTAATTGATGATTGGTCGTTCATCAACCCCTTTGGTGTTCCCATTTACGAGGATATACAAAAATACCCTACTTTATGTAATAAACATTTCTAACCTTCTTATAGTTGGTTTGTGTCGAAACCTCTTGGGAGGTTCGAAACTGAAAAAATCCTTGAACTAAATGAAGAGTTTGGTAACATGCTAGTGCGAAAAAGAGTAAATGCTGAAGATGAATGGAGTCATGCAGTCTCGATTAAACCCCCCATGGATAGGTAAGCTTAATTATTGTCAAGACAATATTATAACTCCACTAGTTGGCACCATTTTAACACAGATTCGCATCATTGCGTCACTTGTTTAACCAAGTACGACCATGTGGTTGTATGCTTAACACGGCCGATACATTATACCAAAATATATACAAAAAAAGAGTCTTGTCGAGCTCATTGTGGGTTCGAAAATGAGCCTGATAAAAAATGATCCTGTGGCGAAATGGTTAATGCGAATAATACATATACCAACTCCTATTCACAAATGGTAACGAGCCCATTATGGTTTCAAAACTTGGCTCGGAAAAATACGTTATTAAACTAATACACCACTGCAGCAGTGACTTACTTACACATATCTTCCAATGCAGCAGTATATGTAAAAAATTCTAATACACCATTACTTAACCTATACATATACAATAATGTTTATACATTATATAGAATATAATCTTTCTTCATCCAATAACGAATTTGTTTTAATGGTGTTATGTAAAGATAATATTACTAGTCATTTTTAAACCATTATGCAGAATGTTTTCCATTTTGCTAAACTTTCTTTCGTAAAGGATAGGATAGTATACGACCGGTTTCATACCTATAACTCTTCGGCTAAAAGGCGACACACTAAACCACCAAGCTAAGCGGTTTGTAAAACGTTGCATAAATGAACATCATTTTCACAGTTTTTTAAAGGAAAAGTTCATACATTTCAAAGTTCGTATTGAGGGAACTCCAGGCGGTGACAGATACTTCATCAACCTTTGTGGCAAGCGACATAGTGAAATTACCTCGTGGGAAGGGGTAGTTGCTTATTTCCACTCCGAATCGGTTGGAAAATACATTCCCTTGAAAAAACTGCTTCATCTTCCGCAACATAATTACGAGGATGCTATAACACGAAGAGGTAAATTGAAGTGACCGGGAAATTAAAATATGGCTATATTATCACATAATGTATTAGGGACCGGCAACCTTTTGAATGCAGTGTTTAAGTTTATGAATAATACTATAATGAAAACAACTGTGGTGATCCTATTATTTAGTCCCCTCTATTTATTACGTCACGAAATCAGTCATGCGTGTTATTCTTTGCAATGACTTTGATTATTTATTTCATTTCAAGTTGACGATTATGCAGTGAGGTTGTGTTTTATTAAGCTTATTAGTATTACCGTTGGTAACGTGTTATTAATTCGCATGTTTTTATATTCTATTTGAATAAGATTTAAGGAGTTGTAAGAACTGGTTATATGTAAGGCTGCAAGAGATTAAGATCAGCTCGCCAGTTCGCGACCCCTTCACAACTTTGCATGCCAACCATTGTTATGTACTGTCTGCATAGTCAAGTACCTAATTTTAACATAAGTAATTAAGACTGTTTTTCCATGCTTTAGGAATTTTAAAACTGGATTTTGTGCAGCGTAGACAGTTTTAGCTTGCACATGTTTACACTATAGATTTTTGCATGTGCGTCAAATCATGTGGTGTGTCATAAAAAATTCTTGTGTGCCACTTTTGGCACGTTTGTCGACTCTTGCAATATATTTACATACATATCGGCTATATCATTATTTTCTTAACATTTTTAAGCTAATTGCAGCTAAATCTGTCATAATAGGCCCCCCTGAGTGTAATGGAGAAGTGTAAATAAAACAGGAAAGAAATATTGACAGTAAATAACACATTAAAGTAGACATGGGCAAATCCGGACCGGAGGGTCGTTTGTTCTTTTATGTTGGCCCGCCGGATGTTATCGACATGTTGCAAGATTAAATAACGGTGTTACATCTAAATTATGATGTCATAGCTAAACTTGTGCGTTCTCCTTGCGTTTTCCCATTCACAAGGTTTTCCCATTCACAAACATAAATATCCTATCCTGCGTCCTGCCTAATATATAACGAATATTTCAATCCCTCACAGGTGGATACAAAAGAACTTATTCGGAAAGCACTCCACGTTAGTATTGCCCTTTAGATAATATCCTATTTATATGGGTATTGTGCATCATTTCCTATTGGGGAAAACTAAAAGGAGGGAAAGCGGGAAGGAGAGAAACTGCGCATTAAAATGAAGATTAAGACATTAGAGTTAGTTTTAAACTTGAGGTTTGCGTTGGGGTTAGTTCTGGGGTTTAGATAAGTGTTTAGAACAGGGTTAGAATTTGTTTGTTTTTGTAAGCAGTTTTCTCCTTCCCTCATTTTATTGATGCCCTTTCATATTTGATACCAATGGTTTTTGATTGAACATCTTTCCCAAAACAAAATCATACTCCATTGTCTTAGTCATGCATGAACAACACTTTATTCTTTTTCCCTCCCATGCTTTAGCATTGTACCGGTTATCCAATATGCAGTTTTAGTGATTTATTTTTTGATGTATAAATATTTTAAAAAGTTTTTTTCAATTAGCTGGGGTTAGTTTAGTGTTTTGTATATGTTTACACAGTCCTTTAACTTAGTAGAGTCCATCAATCCGCTGGGTATCAGCAGGAAATATTTGTTCAGATACATTTTCCCTTCGTTTTCAGAGCAATATGCAACAAGACCTCCTGTATTGACAAGAGGAACGACGCAGTTGGTTCTACCAAGTAGGTTTCATTTATTTTTTCATATTCTGGATCATTTAACCAACCTTTTTACCGATTTTGACCGGTGAAGATTTGATAATTTTACTGCAGACCAGTAAGGTCCCACTTAACAGACATTGCATGAACCCAACGAATTAATGTGTTTTACTAAAATAATAAAACGTGTGAATCATACACAACACACTGCAATAGCTCCAGTCAAGTATGGTCCAAAAGATTAGTCTGGTGGTTTAGTGCGTCGCCTTTCAGCCGAAGGGTTGCTGGTTCGAAACTGGCCACTTGCTACTTGGTTGTATACTTGGGCAAGCACTTAATGGAACATTGTCTGAACCCAGCAGATTAATGGGTTCTACTAAATTAAAGAAACGTGTGAATCATACACAAACGAGTGAATCTTCTAGTAATTGCAAAACAATTAAGTGCAAGAAAAAAGTATGCAACACAAAAAATAAACAGAAAAATTGAAGTTAAATATGCGGCTGATGCGGCTCGGTACCGAATTATCCGCGGACCAGGGATTGGAGACCACTGGTTTAACCAACATGACGACCACGCCACCATATATGTGCTTACAGGAGGCCCTTTTACTTGGTTGTTAAAAATGCAAAAGTTCCGGGTACTCAGCTAGGGAAGGAGGGAAACTGCACACTAAAATAAAGATTAGGGGACACATTAGCAGTTTCCTTTCTTCCCTCCTTTTAGTGTTGCCCTACCCATGGGGTATTTCTTAAAGTAGCAGTTTGTCGACATAATGCTTCATTTGACTGTACTTACATGTTTTACCAGATTACGAAAACTCACTACCGAATTACGAAAACATGGGTTGACCCGATTCAAGACATTTCTTCCACTGTGACCAGTGCAGCCACGACTCTAAGTTTGCCTAACTTTGAACAAGCTTGGCCATGGCACTATGTCATTAGCAATTTCAAAGAAATTTGACAAATGACCCAACTATTTCTTGTATTTTCACGCGAATGCCTGCCAACCTTAATCAACGTTTCTCGCAGCATATTTGACAAAAAAAAACTTTTAAAAACGCAATCAGAACTTAAATTACATTTTTATACATAATTATTTCTTATCGTGTTTAATTTACGTTTTCTCTTTTACATCATCTCGCAATTAAATACAGTCCAATAATCGTCCTTACGTTTTAATTGATGTGTTGAGGCTTATGGTTTTCCTCGTACAATCTTAAGTACATCGCAGACCTGTTGCTTTTCTTCAAGATAGGATGGGATATTCTCCGTGAATGGGAAAAACCTAGGGGGTTAACACACAGTCAGATTACCTCGCCCCGCCGTTATGTTACTGGAGCTATTGCAATGTGTTGTGTATGATTAACAGGTTCATTCAATTTGGTAGAACCCATTATTCCAGTACGTTTAGGCAATATTCGTTAAGTACCTTGCCCAAGTACACAACCGACTCGCTAGCGACCAGTCACTCAAATACCATGACAATGAAACCACTCGTCACATCCGGCCGCGCATAGAGGCCTTTTAAGTCAGGCATGGGCAACATGCGGGCACGGGCCGGCCCGTGAAGTGATTTTGACCTGCCCACAGACTGTATCTAACCATACCCTGTAATTGAGATATTGAATACTGTTCATGTAATAATCCGGAGGTGATCTCACGATTGCCCGTGTGTTACTGCCCCTTAGTTTCACCATTTACAGGATTAACATGAATATCCTAACTATCCAACAAAAGTTGCATAAGAGAAATCAAGAATAGTCAATATACATTTTACTCTGCCGTTAGGGGGGAACAGAGAGCAGTAAAAAAGCTGACATAGTGGCATTTTCTCCCGACCACTAACATACTCAAAGTCTCGCAGTATTCTAATATTTCCGAGGTCCGATAGGGTTAGGATATCAAAGTTTATCTTTGGAATGAAAAAAAAAACATTGAAATTCACTTGTGCAACACTATGTCACGTGTCCACGGTCGAGCTACCAGGGCTACTGTAGTGTTAAGTTGTCCATTGTTTACAAGATAGATTCATGCAATTTTTTGTTTAAAACTTAACCGGCTTTTTGTTTAAAACTTAACCGGCATTTTTGTTTTAACTTTTTAATTGCAATTTATTTACTAACTGTATTCCGTCAGTGCGATAGGTCAGCGGTCCCCACCCGGCCCGCGGATCAGTTGGTACCGGGTCGGACCAGCTGCATATTTAACTTATATTTTTCATTTAATTTTTTTAATACATAGTTTTTGCTTGCACCTAATTGTATTGCAAATTACTAAAAGTTATTTTTTTAAATATGTTGAAAGCCTACTTGTGACGTTACAAAGTCGTCGCTTGTTGCCAGTTTTTCTAGTAGGCTTTGTGCAATACATCATGATCACACCTTGTGCAGTCATTTAAACTTATAATTAACATTGCCTTACCGGGCCACAGCAAAATTATCAAATTTTCACCAGTCCGAAGCGGTAAAAAGGTTAGGGACCATTGTCCTAGGCAAATAGCTTTTTTCAATTAGATTAACAAATTAACTGGGTGGTATCCACGCTTCTGACTGTCGCATGAACACGATTACATACAGACGGTGCAGCCGATGGAGACGTATGTTAATACAGTATCACCTGCAAAATGCGTGGAGATAATGACGACACATTTGAGCTGTATCTTCCTGTTATCGGGTTTAGTTACATTTGACCTCTGAGATTTGGACATCATTTTCAAGATTTTACGTCGTTGACCAACGCGTTACCGAACCACGATAAGCGTCAAGGTCATTTTCTGGTTGGTAATCATGCGTTGTTTTCCAACTATGAAATTTGATAAGTTTTTGAAAATTCGATAAGTTTTGAAAATTCGAAATGAAATCACAGAAAAAATTTCACGGAAACGTAACTAAGAGCGAGGGAGACAGATTTCCCAGAGCGTACTTTGCTCGTCGTTCGGTAAAGTCCAAAGCCAAACAGTAATGACATGTTAATTGTTTAAAAGACTGTCTGTGTGCTATCCCGGTATCACCTGGCCGAATGGAGGGCAAACAAACCTACAACAGAAAAGCCGAGCGAAGGAAACGATTTCTTTGACTGAAGGCGGCGGATAAGACCTTCCTTCCTTTCTCTCGCGCTGACTTCTTTCCGATCTGCAAACATGCCAGTCTTTCCGCCCTGTGTATTCATCTGCGACCCGAGCCCAGTCCGCGCCGGCTTAGCCACGACTGGACGTTGAGATTGCAAAGATATGAGCAAGTTTGGTTTTTAATAGCTTACTCAGCATACACCGGCAGCGGTGTATTTAGAAAGAAAGTTAAAAAACATTTAATTTTAACTTTTAATTAATAGATTAATTGCGAGTGGTCGTTTTGATAGAACACAGCAGATTAAGTTTTTTAAGTCCGTATTGTGCGAACTGATCTGAAAGCCTAATTACTACCATTTTGTAGCACTTGATAATAATTAACATGTAAACAATGGCTTATTTGTTGCGGCGTTATAAAGTGATTAGGACGGCAAGATATAAGACATCTATGCAGCATAGTATTTTTGTTAAACCTTTTAATTCATTGTTTGTTTTTTATTGTTTATTTATGTTACCAGTTTAAACAGTTGGTAAACACGTTAGGCAGGGTCAGGGTACGACCTCTTTCCATAATTGCAATAATTCGTCGCAATTTTGTGCCGGAAAACCAATCAATTTTTACGAGTTTATTTTTATGGTGTTTTAATTGCACGCTGTTACTCTTTTTATGGTTGGTAAGGTAAACGCCGACAGTTGGCATTCGCGTTAATACGCTTTTAAGTATGTTGGATCGAGGGTGGATGAATACCCTCTCGGAAAGTAGGCCAGTGTGAAAAATGCGATTCCTTCGAAAAGGTTAAGACTTCGCAGCTTATAATAAATCGTTAAAATCGGCATCTCATCCATTATTCTATTGTGGTGGGGTTGTTTTGGGTTATACTTCCAATTTTCGCCATACTAAATCACTGTATTTTCGTCTTAAATAATTCAGATTATTCCGAGACCGCTGTGGTCAGGACATAAAAATGTCTCTGTAAATAAGTATTTGAACGAAGCTTACAGTGACATTACTAGCATATGTGGAAAGGTTATATTTGCCCACCGGCTTTTGTGTGCTGTGTCGTATTTAATCCCACAAAGTTTGCTTTCAGGTTCACGCGGACGTTTTTTACGATCACGCAGATCTTTTTTTAGCCTGAAATCGTGAAGTAGGCATCCCGAGCAAGAATCACGCTGATCTAACCTCGTTTTTTTCCCGAGCGGTTTAATCATGCTGTTCCGGACATACACGCTATCTTTCTTCTGTAGTGTGGTCCTTTTGCTCTGCTATACCACAAGAGCGTATGCTGGATGCGCCGACATAGGACGATGCTGCAGTGGGAAAAGCACGTCGTGCAAATTCAGCTACGGATCATCACGTTCCGGCCGAGTCTGCTATTGCGACGATTTCTGCCAGAAATCAGGGGATTGCTGCAGTGATTATGAGTCGTACTGTCTATCAAGAGGTAAGGCTTGAAATATGCATTTAAATCCTTCATTATAATACTCCAATGTAAATTTACTCATAAATGTGTACATATTGCGGATATATTGCATGCAGACATGTAAGACCTTCATTGAGGTTCTTAGAGATTTCGTCAATGTCTTTCCACTTAAAGCGACAATTGCGCAATCTATCAAAGTGCAAAGCGACGCAGATAAAAGCGAAGTTAGACCTTCTATTCATACATAACCTTTGTGCGTGGGTATAACAGCCGGGCCGTCTTCCGGTTTAGACTGGGCGATTAATTGTGATATTTGCCGAGCGGCGAATATAGAGCTCCAAGCTTTCTCCGGTATACGTCTTGGAAAGTCTTGCGCTTAATTCAAAGTGATCTCGTTTCTAGTTGCCTTTTAACAAGCCCGGGTACGTGACCTACGGGTGAAAGTTCATTTATTATTGAAATCGGATACTGGTTAGGCTAAGCGAGCACTTATTTAAATTACCCCCGCCCAAGGAAATCACGAATTCTGTTTAACTGACCACTATAGTCGAAACAAACACATGGAGTAAGAGTGGTACTTTTAAATTATTTATACCAGCCTTAATACAAACGGTGGAACCGGTACTGGTTTCGGATTTAACTGGCAGCTTGGTTGTTGTGTAGTAATTTAATTCCGAAGCCGTTTCAGCAGCTAAATGGACATCACAGGCGCTACCCGATCCTACGAGACGTGCTGTCTAAATTACCAGTTTTGTACATTTTCACTTCTATTGTGTCCACGTAATTCCCGCACACATGGATCGGATTTACTAGACCGACGCGTGGACAACTGCTCTTTGATTTCAAAACTTAATTCCAATTCTTGCCCTTTTAAGACTTTTAAAATATTTTAGAATAAAAATAAATAAAGTAGGGTTATAATAGCTGCGTTACAGATAGATGAATGTTGAACAGGTTTGCTCAAGTAATGTATTTTGACGAAATCCAGAATTATTTTAAATTTCTTTGGTGAGTGTTAAACATAACAGTGCTCAATCGTAGGCCTAGGTATTTTTGCTTGGTGCAAAATTTTGCAAGATTAAAGCTGATTTTAAAAGCACCAACAGCTATCTCTGGCTAATTACATACTCCTGTTGCCGATGATCCTATTAAGAAAAACCAATGTAAAATATGTAGGTATCAAATCAAGGGCGAATTTTGAAATAAAACGTATAGCCAGTTTAATTTTATAACTTATTTCCCTAGTAATACGCTTATTAATATGTCATAGGTGATGTATTTTATAGCATATATCAAATTATTATCAAAAATTAAGTCAAGTAGCAAAAAATAGGTTTGACGACTTGTGTCCAAATGTCGATACTTAAATACGAAGCACAATAAAATAGAATGTTTAAAATGATGCAGTTCGTAAATGTTTATATTCGTAAGCCAGTCATTATGCGATCGTCCATTCGTAAATAATACGTCACTCGGGGACCAAGTGGCTACGCATGGTTGCTCAGTTAATAAATAACTTTGGATAGTCGGTGGCATCAAAGGGAATTTGAAAAGAAGTTTCATAAATCGACTGTCCTAACAACATTAAGTCCTTTAAGTTAATTTTGGTTCTCTAAGTTGGATCTCGCCCAATCCTATCCGCTGCGATATGATTTAAAACGGTTTGTAATAAAAAAGGATTTGAAAGGTATTACGGTACGGCCGTGTGGCCAAATGGCTAACGCGACCGATACATATACCAAATTATATTCAAAAAATCCGTAAGACAAGAACATCACGAGATCGAAACTTGGCTAGGTTAAAAAAAAACAAATAAAAAATTGAAAGGTATCACAATTATCTATTCTATGAAAATAGCTTGCGGGATTGTTTTCAATTAGAGTCACGTGGACGTAATAACCGGCGGCCTTTAGGCTGGTCCCAATGGAATGACTTTAAGCTTGCGGTTAAGTCGCTGTTCTTCATCAGCTGTTGGCTGGATAAGGCTATTTTTACTGGTTCGTCTTAAATATTTATGTGACAATGGCCGATAAGCTTTAAACTCAGCAATGTCAATTATTATGCAATAATGGAGGGTTCTGTGCGTTTACTTTGTATCTGTGGTCGTTAAAATGCCAATTAATATCCAATATTGCAGTTATTGCAATATTGCTTTTATGCCTTTATTTTCTATTGTTTGACGTTATAATAATAAACACGAAGCTGGGCATAAATTAAGCTACAGATTTCCCACGTGTGGAAGAATGCCTCCTAACCGCTGCGAAGTTGCCGTCGTCGCTTGTATTTTAGTTTGTCAGCACTCAGCCTGTCTACCAAGTATTATCGTATGTTTTGTCGCTCTTTCCACACATAGAGCGTAAGCAAATTTGGTTTCTATCACTACTTGTTACCCAGCCATCGTCGCCGTGTTTTCAACGCAACAGAAACCAAAAAACAGGGCAACCACAGAGCGTTTATAGGAAACCAAATCAGAAGGAAGACAAACTTGGAATAAAATAATAAATAAATAGTACAATTACAAAACTTCAAATTGCATTGCCAAAATGTCGAATCAACTTAGAAAGGAAGACAAACTTGGAATAAAATAATTTTAACGATACAAAATCGTAAATTCTATTGCCAAACTGTAGAATCACATTTAACTTGAGTTAATGCGACGATGAACTCGCTATAGTATGTTCTTTTCCTCTATTACCATGGCGTTGGTACCCACCAATACCCCTTACATGGCCAATGTCCATACAACAGGCGGTTAGTGTTTAACATGGGGTTGGAGTTAGGTTTAGTTCTGGGGTTGAGATTAGTGTTTAGGAAAGGGTTAGAATTAGTTTTCCTAACTTTAGTGAGCAGTTTCCTTCTTTCCTCCTTTTAGTGTTGCACAGTATTGTCGACTGACATTGTTCCATTCATAATTACGTGAAATGAACAAGCTACTAACATTTTACCACCAAAGCATGCTTTGCCTACGCACGGGGACAATAATTGACTTTAAAAAGATTTTCTCCCAACCCACACATATTGCAAGCTAAGATACATGTATAAACAAAATTTTCCAACCAGAAAATCGACCGTGAGAATAATATTTTGCGACTCAAAGTTACATTTGCTCATGACGTCACTGTCCTTCCAATTCGTCACACATGACTTCAGTTGAACTTACATGACGTAGGTAAAACGAAGATTATTACCAAATAAGGCGCGAACGAATAGAGTTTATATCTGACCGCAAATTGGTAAATATCGTTGTTGTTTCACGTTGGAGGGTTTGCTGAACGTTCAACTTCTCGAAGTCAATGTTTTCGAGATGTCGGATATTTGCGAGCTTGATAAAGTATGTACGCTAGCGATAGTTTTTCACGTCCAATAATTTAATCTACACCACATTAATTTGAGCGCAGTTGTACGGTCATCAACAATTAAAATCACAATTTATAGCGACGTTTTAAAAAATAGTGCTCTTTAACAAATCCTCAACAAAATTGACGATAAATCTCCATCACGATTAGACTGCAGAAACCAGATCATATACGTCATTCTTTAAAACATTTCGCCTGATCAGTCCGACATAAAGATATAGACTTTAAGTTGATCATATAATTACAGGGTTGGTTGTTTGGGTACATCTAGATTGGCGAATTATCGTGAACTATTGTTTCAATGCATTCATCTATAAATTACATTGTTTATCGTCAAAATCGAGATAGCACGAACAAAGACCAAAAGTAATTTTAGTTAACGCGACCGATACATGTACCAACTTTTGAACAAAAAAAACATTTTTCGGGAGTACATACAATTAAATTTGATACTACACAAAATAACAACAAGATATCACAATATGCGTGTTTTGTTTAAATACGGAAAGACTGTATAGAATTTAAATATGAAGTGTATAGCATTTTTTCAACATTGCTTATAATGAAATATTAATTTAAAATCTGATCTTTAAAATAGGGAAAATAGGCAAAAATCTGAACAATTGTAGTCGTGAACTGAATTGGTTTCCTTGAAAAATTAGTGTAATTTAACACCGCAATACGGTATAACTGAGCTACGTATAGTATAATTTATTAAAATACTTTTTAAATAGTGTATATTTATAATATTTTTTCTAATTTTTTGTAAAGGGTTTACCACTGTATTTTAACGTAAACTATGTAATATTATAAACCATATTATGCATTAAAGGACTTTTTATGATGAGTAGCTTTGGGTTTAACATCGTATTTTAACGTAAACTATATGAAAAGCTGTGTACATTTCTCCCTTGGTTTGTGTAAATGCCTATATATATATATATATAACATATATACGTTGTTAAGTTTTTATTATAGAAACGTCAAAGTTGCCATGGTGACGCACCAAATACGCACGAACTCCTGTTTCCATGACCACAGCAATGATTATGTTACAGCTTATTATTACGTACCGGACCACTTGTTCAACTGATTTATTTGCATTTAATCAACGAGAGCGCGGTAAAGTGTAAAATTAAAGCCACTAGAAAACTTCTATTTGGAACAAACAAAATATACCTTTTTTAGTATTGACCGCAGAAAAACAAGTTGAGTTTATTATGCGATGTCATGTCGAGCCTTTTAGACGCCAAGGCCCGCTTTCATTAAACCAGAAACGCTCTTATGCAGTATGCTTTGGCAATTGTGGTAAATTAGTTTTGGAAACACTATCTCGGAGTGGTGCTCTGTCATATTACATCATCGTTCACGTTAGAGTTTACGAGTTTTCCAAAATTAGCCTCTCCTTCCCGGCCCAATATAGACCGACTCATAATTCATCAAGGCTACGTCATCGCACACCTATTTGGAAAGGAATTTGTGAGGGTTGTAAAACTGTTTAAATATTTAGGAGTAGGATGAGAAATAAAAGAGCGAAAAATTCATCCCCAAAGATCCTAAATAACTTTAAGTATTCCAAACGCGGGCAACACTAAAATGAGGGAAGGAGGGAAACTGCCCACTAAAACTATGGAAACTAATTATAACCCTATCCCAAACACTAATCTCAACCCCAGAACTAACTATTGTTTCAACCCATGTTTAAAACCAACTCTAATGCCCCAATCTTTATTTTAGTGAGCAGTTTACCTCATTCCCTCTTTCCCTCCTTTTATACTTCCCCTCCAAACGCCGCCCTGTACCGCAGTTCATATTACGGTTTCCGGTATCGCTGGATCCAAGGCCGCCAGCTTCCAACCTCGATAAGCATAGAACATGTTAAGCAAACACACTGAATACACACCGGCAGATAAAAGCCGGCAACCAAACAACTGCATATAAGTCGGAAAAAATGAAGAAAATTATAAATTATATTGAAAAATCGAAGTATTGCGTCTAAAAGCCCGGTTTTTCGAGAAACAATTAGAGTCTTTATTTCAAAAAGTAAAATTAAAATTCAGTTTGTTTGTCAATCTATCTTCCATCAAATGATATGTCTCTTTTGGTCTGTAACCCTGTGTATTAATTCTTTGTTTTGAGTTTATTATGTCATCGTCTGTTTTAAGTGTTTCGTATTCATTCCATTGTTCTTAGAGTCGAAGATTATGTGCCCTCGTCATAATCTGAAAGGTCTATAAACTTTCTGATCTAATTCAAATTACCTTCAAGTTCCTGCGTCAGGACTAGAAGGTAAACAAATAATCTTGTTCACAAGGTCTGTTCTACCAAACGAACATTTAAACGAATGAAAGCGTGTATTTAACTGGCGGATTACGTCAGATTTGTGCTCAAAGGGCCATTCATGTCCGCGATGACACCCTCGTGACGTAAGCGCTTTGTATATACATTTTGATCCTGATAAGCCAACGAGGCTGTTGTTTTTGTAACAGAAAATCCGCTGCGTAAGACGTGTCACTCACTTTCGGTGCGTGGGCAACGATTATATACGTTTTATGACCGAGTTTTCCGCAAAGAACAACCCTCTTTTACGGCTCATACCGCATAGTACACATATCACTAAACTCGATTTTATAAGCTATTTTATAACGACGACTTTTATATGTGGGGTAAATTCCAAGCTCCATAAAAGTGTTTCATCTGAAGCCGCATATAAACTTATTGGACATGGCGCTGAAAGTAATTCGCCGGGGTGGGTGGCCAATTAAAACAGATGGGCAACGGGAGTTTAATGGTTCGTGAACTTGCTGCTCGATTTGTCTTCGTTAAGCCACAAACAGCTGGCTTTTGAACAAATAGCGCTTTATTGAGAGACTTAAACGTGTTAAAAGGACCCTAGGAGTGTATTCGGGGAACTGGATTGAATCTGTGTTTCGTCTGGCACAACATCGCTTGCCCTTATACCAACATAGCGCTGAGTGTCCGGATGATAAGATTCGTGACCACACGCACACGTTGTGTACTTGCGTGTAGGATTTCCCGTGGCTAGCCGTACCCCCTATCAATGCGGAAACAAAAACTCTCGAGATAACCTTAATCCTACCTCAAGAGGCTTCGGCATTTTCAGCGTCCTCAAATATAAACTTTAAACGTTTCTTGTTGTTACTAAGCCACCACCCTATGCCAATAATGATGAAGTGTTTAATATATTTTTACAACGAACATTCAATGAGAATTTTCTAGAAGTAAATCCCACGATAAAAAAACCATGGTTAGACGACAACTGAGAAAATGTAACCGAAATCTATAGACAATTTGCCTTAAATTTTAAAATCGATATACAGTATTTGTTCTTTTTTTAAAAGCAAAAAAATAGAGAAATCGACACTGTCTTCATGACTATTATAAACCTTTATTACCGGGAATTTATGCTTAGTATTTTTGTTGCGGTCTCAGAAATTCTAATATTTCGGTGAATGGTCCCCACCATGCAATATCTGACATCTTGTCGAAGTAATATTGCGTTATCAGAAGCTACGGTGGGCGATCGTCGCGGCCAATTGGAAGCGCTCAGCTGAGACAGCCGCGTTGAGGTTAATCGGTCCTGACCTTCGCGACGACCCACAACGAAACTCGTTCTGTTGATAATTTTGTTGTTTTGTTGACATTCTCTTTTGCTGTTGTTTTTGTTGTTGTTTTGTTGACATCCCATTTGGCTGTTGTTTATTTGTTGTTGATATCACACTTGGTTGTTGTTTATTTGTTGTTTTGTTCATATGCTATTTAGCTGTAGAAAACAACAAATAAACATGGTTGCTCACAGTTCAACGGCAAAAGGAAATCTCAAGACTTGAAACAAAAAAACACTTACTGTAAATCAATTAATTACTCATTTTTAATCTTGATTTATTACAATTGCCTTTTTAACACGCCGATTTCCCTTTTTTCACGAATGCCGCTCGGATTAAACAATCAATTAAACATTTACAGCCCAGGACTGCGTCATGACGTATTGGAGCCACTGGAGTCACTGCACAGCGCGTTGCGGTTTGGGGACCCGCGAACGGCGGAGAGAAGTGCACATACCGCCATCTGGTGGTGGGAAAGAATGCGGGAAACGAATGCAAACCAAAGCATGTTACCATAACAACGAAAGATGCTATAACAACGGTAATCAATTCCATTTCTTTCTGTATTTTTTGCAATACAGTAAACTGTAGATGTATAATCGTCGGAGTGTGATAGGATATATATGTCCATCCCCGTGAACTGGAAAACCAAGGGGGTTAACACACGGGCAATCGTCAGATCACATCGCGCCCACCGTAAGGTTACGGAGCTATTGCAGTGTGTTGTGTATGATTCACACGTCCCTTTGGTTAAGTAGAACCTATCTTTCTACTGAGTTTAGGCAATGTTAAGTGCCTTTCCCAAGAACACAACCGACTAGCTAGCAGCCAGTTTCGAATCAGTAACCCTTCCGGCTGTAAGGCGACGCACTAATTATTGGACAATGACAACATTAGGGGTAGGCCTAGTTTTTCCTTCTCTAAAGTCTTACACCCAAAAGTTTGAATGATGCAAATCATGACGATTATAAAGTGATTTTATTTACTTTTGTTGGACTGCAGGCTTATTATAAAATGCTGAAAATGCATCTGATTAAACACGCCTCAAATAACGTCACAGGATTATGAATCAGACACAAGACTAAGCGATTAGGGAAATCATATCGTTAAGCTTTTATTTGAAGGTCAATATTTAACATTTCAGAAATCGCTCAAATTCTCCCTTCCTACCACAATCGTAAGCGAAACGTGCCTGACAAGTATGAACGACCGAGCGTCCTCAAACAAATCAAGAAGGACAGGTTCTGGAAAGCTTATTATTCTAGTGTAACTTAGTGCTCCGCAACCTTTTTTCACTCGAGGCACATTTAGAAACTTACTAAAGTTGACGGCACATTGCAGTCAAATATGTACAATGGGAGGTCTTCTGACAAGCTATACACATTTGACATTATATTAGCGAAGTGTTGAATAGCCGTAAAATCAAATTTCCAAAAAACTAAAATCTTTTTTTTGTTAAAAATTATGTTTAAAACATATTTCCGGCAGCACACCTAGCATTGTCTTGCGGCACTTTGGTAAAAAAAACTATGTGTACCGCAGCATACCAGTTGCAGAGCACTGGTGTTACTTATACACTTTAAAATGCAAAAGCACCTGAAGCATTGTTTCTTCTTATGTAGGGCTATCAAAATATGGTTTGTTTGTTTAAATAGGCCGTTCGCTTGTGAACAGAAAATGCTTAATGAAACAAATGGTTTTGATTTTATCACTGTAATTGCTACGTGCCAGCTCGCAAATTCGTTGAGTAGTCCAAATAAACCCAGTCCTAACACAGAAGGCACAATACCATTTAACAATTTCATTTCCAAAAAAATTAAAATGTGGTCTTGATCTACAAAATGATAAAAAAGCCTAAAACGCTTGTAAATCCATCTTTGATATCGATATCTCTCTTAAAAACGCACGTTAATAGTAGACTTAACCGGATTGGCTATCCGGATATCTGCGCCTGTGGCACCTAAAATTACAAGACTTTTGTAACTGTAGTATGGACGGCCAATATTGAATTTTGTTCTTTTTCCAGCTACTGCGTGCACTATCGAGTGTCGTCCATTGCCTGGTACTGTCGGTATGCATCGCCATACCACGTGTTGAAAGTAGGATCGTCAATATGCGTGGAATGCCACAATACAGCGATGAACGCAGAAGGAAAATGCGCCGGTAAGTTTGCGTGAAATACAGAAACACTAAGATGGGAAAGAGGGAAGGAGCGAAACTGCACACTGAAACTATGGAAACTAATTCTAACCCTGTCCTAAACACTAATTATAACCCCAGAACTAACTTAACATCAACGCCAACTTTAAAAAATAACTAATACCCTAATCTTTAGTTTAGTAAGCAGTTTCCCTATTTCCCTACTTTTAGTCTTCCCCTTAAAATAAACATCTAGTCAGACAGATTACTCCGTTGAGTTAGTGCGCCTTTCAGCCGAAGGTTTTTGGTTCGAAACTGGTCGCTAGCTAGTCGGTTGTGTCCTTGAGCAAGACACTTAACAGACATTGCCTGCCTGAACCCAGCAGATTAATTGGTTCAAATTAAAGGAACGTGTGAATCATACACAACACACTGCAATTGCTTGAAACACACAACTGTTTTGTAAATTCATTAAAATACATACTTTTATGCCCATAACATTTATAACGTGATCTGCTAAACATTCACATTTTTTTGGTAACGATAAAAGGAGAGAAACTACTAAAACTATGGAAACAAATTGTAAATCTAAACACTATTGTTAACCCCAGGCCAAACTCTAAATTTTACTCCATCTTCTTTTTTTTTAATATATTTTAACCGAGCCAAGTTATCGAGCCCAGTATCGTTACTAGGTTTTTTTTTTTTTTTTTTATTTTTTTTTTTTTTATTTATTTATTTTTTAACCGAGCCAAGTTTCGAACCCATGATGGACTCGTCACTTAAACCGTTTTTATATAGTGGACGATATATGTATCGGTCGCGTTAACCATTCGGCCACACGATCGTAAATTTTAACTTCATCACTGGTACGAACAAAATGTCACCGTCTTCTGCCCTCTACCAGGTTCCTACACTGGAATGAGAAGTCGCTGGAGGTCGCTACTGGGTCGACCGTGCCATGGCTCGTGGGAGAGCAAGGGAGAGAAATTAGAAAATTGCCGATGTGGCGAAAATCCGGGAAAAGACTTCATTTTCGTGTGAAAATCAAACAAAAGTGCGGAAACTAAACTTGAAAACTCGTTCGCTCTTGCACGCAAATTTGCCGGTTTGGACATTGACGTAGCGAAACTACAGCATAATTAGAAGTTATACACCTCAATTTTGTAACATTGAGTATTTAT
The DNA here is from genome assembly GCA_000149265.1 of Ciona savignyi. Classification (NCBI taxonomy): domain Eukaryota; kingdom Metazoa; phylum Chordata; class Ascidiacea; order Phlebobranchia; family Cionidae; genus Ciona; species Ciona savignyi. The sequence goes on along the minus strand of CH002980.1, from coordinate 158,407 downwards.
ATCGGCGTGTTTGAGTTCATGTTCGGCCATTTCGACTGTGAATTCTCGGCCGAAATGGAATATTTGAGTCGAACCTCGATTCACCATTATTTGCGTTTTTATTCGACGAAATCATACTGTTGGAAACAGACGGGTTTGAGTTATGGCTTCTCATATTCCATTGGAAAGATATCGATATTTTGTTCTTGGCTTGAATTTTCCACCACCGATGGCGCGTATACACAGGTTGATGTTGGTAAATATGGAAGGGGGTGTTTTTGCACGCGTTAAATCTCTACTGATGGCGCGTATACAAAGGTTAATCTTGGTAAATATGGAAGGGGGTGTTTTTTTGCACGCGTTAAATCCCTACTGATGGCGCGTATACACAGGTTAATCTTGGTAAATATGAAAGGGGGTGTTTTTTGCACGCGTTGAATCCCTACCGATGGCGCGTATACACGGTATATTGTTGGTAAATATGAAAAACGATATTTTTAATTCTCACCATTACCACTTGCTAAAGATTTCCCTTGAATAAATTCACATGAATATCCCACCACTAAATTAATCTATTGTGTGATCATTATCGGCCACTCTACCTCTTTCTTCGCAAGATTTTGCGGTTTTTGTCAACTCGGTTCCGGTATTTGTTGTACGATTCAGCCAACTGACTTTAATCTTGGCTCTGTATTTGCTTTTTTCGTATTTTCTCTTTTTCTTATCACTTTAGAGAATTCACAATTTGCTGTCGTTGTGTGAAACCGCTAGATGGCGTGCTACACCCACCACTTGTTATGCTTACTATTTCGTATTCAGCATAATCTCTTTGTCCAAACCTGCTTCCTGCTTTGAATTTGTGCAAAATCACTCGTTTCTAGATTCCATTATATTTTTGAAAATCATGCTAATTCTTACAAATCAATGTTTAAAATTATCATTCGTCGCTTGATTTGCGCCGCCATAATCTGATCAAGTATAATATGTAAGAATCGTATTCATGCACTACATCGCGGATTATTAAATTAGCAAAGAGTCGGTTTCTATGTTTTGTAGATTTCGTCGAAGAGATCAACTAAAAAGTTGTCCACGATCCCGTCACTAGGGACGATAGAGAGCATTCCGTAAATGGCGGACGTCCCAGCTTTCTTATCAGATCCGTGTTCCTTAGAAAATATATTTTGAAATTAAATGATTGGAGTTACATTACATTATCGGCATTTCAGTGTGTTAAACAAACTTAAAACTCGTGATAATTAAGTTAGTTATATATATTGAATACAGTATAAAACATTAGAATTGGATTACATTATCGGCATAAAGAATTATATGTTAAACACTGAAAATTCAGTTTATATATTAAAAACGGTATATGACTATAGGGAATAACGACTCTACATAATCAGCAGTGCACAGGATTATTTAGATACTATGTGCATCCTGTGCAGGGATCGGACCGACCCGACAATTATTAGTACGAATGACACAGAATGGTAGGCAAAATTGGTTTCACTAATCTGCGGTTCACCGGGGCAGAATGAGCGGGGCAACACACTATTCTACGGGACAGGGCAAAGAGGGGTGGAGGGGTATTTTCGTCACTAACTTAAGTGGTACGGGGTAAGAGTATATCATGAACGGGACGTGTTATATCATAATTTAACCCGCCCCGTTTATGTTGGTGACGAAAATATTTCTTCCCGTTCATGATATATCACGTCCCGCTTGTGTTATAACCCGTCCCGCTCAAGTTAATTATGAAATAACCCGTCCCCGCTCATATTGGTGACAAAAATAGTTCGTCCCGCTAGTGATATAATGCGTTGTCCCGCCCCGGTCCTCACCTTGTCCCGTAGATTAGTAAACCCCTGCAAAATATAGTACGTCACAAGACACAAACAGTCGTGTGGCAGAATGGTTAACGCAACCGATTCATACATCGATTTCTGTATACAAACTGTCTCAGTGACGAGCTCATTACGGGTTCGAAACTCAGCCCGCTAAAAAAAGCGAAAAAATGCAAGAGAACTACCCACCTTAACGTGTTGAACGGATTCCCTGAGATCGACGATCCATTGATCTGAGCTTTTAATGTGGTTGGGTAGGATTGAACAGTGGATGGAGTCTGGGCCTCGTTGGGCTTCCAACTTCCAACCTAAATGAATGGCACGATGTGAGCTTTATCAGCACCAAAATCAGCGACAGTCTAGCTACAGTACACTTTTATTGTATACAGTTGTCGTTTTTTAACGTTATCATATTTTAACACGAGCAAAATAATTGATTTATGGAAAGGAGAACGAATTTAGAACTGGTGGTGGAAGAATGATTTTTTGCAAATTCACACCTTATTCTCATTGTTTTGTACCATGCTCGTAAAAAAATATCGATAATCGTCACAAAACCGCGTGTTTGCAGTCGGTTTTCTTATCGAAGAGTGCTTTCTTAGATTTACCACATTAAACAGTGCTTCTTAATTTCGATATGTTTTAAACAAAACGTTACAACGCGTAAATGCAATGTCAGAAGGCATAAGAAATCGACACCACTTTACATCATTTCCGTTCATACCGTTTTGAAATAAACATGTTGACAAGAGACGTGTTGGGCAATGCTTTTCTTCGAATATTCTTTACTTTCAAGTAAGTCTAGAAGAGGGTTATTTCCAAGTCCCATAAGTTGTATGGAAACTGTTAGGAGTGTGCGCATGGATATTTAAATGTTAAAAATGTAGTACAGATGGATGGACATGTAAAGATTTTGCGGTAAAATTTGCCTATTTGTGTTAATCTTTAATAGGTCATTTGCAAAAATTCATACAGTTAGCCTATACTCAGAAAAACTTGTTATAAAAGTGCGGGGTTCTGTAATTCTAGCCCCGATGCTGCTGTGTATGATAAACGATGAGGCAGTTAATTAGAAAGCGGATGTGGCATGACTACTTAGACAATAGTGCCCACCAAACAATTAATTAATGGGCGAATTCGTTTATTGCTTCAGTGGAAAATAACCGAGTTTATCCGCAGTTGCCATGTAGGAAGTCGCTTTATATCCTGTGAGCCGTGGAAAGTTGCATCCAAAATGGAAGTTGTCAGAATATTTGTCGTCTCTATTATCGTGTGTTACTTCAATGCTTGTTAAATTTAAGAATAAAATCGAGCAAATGAGATGCAAAGATGTCTGTATGTTTGAAGGCTTTTAGTGTTTTTTCGACTTTGTCTGTGTTTTTCGAGTTGTTCATCCCTAATTTGTAATTATTACGTGTTATAAGCATTGTTTGTTTAGTTTGTATTGTGTTCCGTTTAAATCAGGCATATTTAAGCGACAAAAAATATAATAATAGAACTGAGTTAACCGAAAGGCAGGATTGAGACGGATAAACTGTTATGTAGCATGATTGTATAAACACATGTCGCCAGTGCCTGAATGAAGGTCATATCTGGAATATATTAATAAAGGCTGTTTTTCGGAGAAACGAAGGAGTGCTTGCTACCCAATTAAGCACAGGAAGTAGATGCATATTTGTCTATTAGTTACTTGAATAAGGGGAAAACTAAAAGGAGGAAAAGAGGGAAGGGACACCAAAATGAAGACGAGGGCATTATAGTTAGTTTAAACATGGGGTTAAAGTTAGGGTTAGATCTGTGTTAAAATTAGTGTTTGGAAAAGGGTTAAAATTATTTTCCATAGTTTTAGGGAGCAATTTCCCTCCTTCTCTCCTTTGAGTATTGCGCTTGAATAGCGTACGCAGTTAACGTTGTTAGGCGAGTTGTTGGATAAGTGACCATCAATTAGACAATTAAACCCACTGACTTTGATATTTATTAGTGTAAACATGTGGAAAGTTACGCTCAGTGTGTTGTGCTACGTAGTAAGCTGTGTTTCCAGCAACACAAATGGATGGACCGGCCTTCCAAGGTTGGACAGTAAGTCTAACAACGCTTCTAACGGAGATGCATTAAACCAAGGTAAGTTGCTAAATACTTGGGTAAATCACCTTTCTGTGGCGATATATATGTTATAAAGAAGAAAATTTTAAGAATTTGTTGTGTTTTTTTATAAATGTTTATAAACTGCACTAAATTAGTATCTAAAATATTAATACAACTTAAACAATTTCTTGATATAACAGTTAAATTTCAGATTTATAATTAAATGAATTTCTAGATATCACAGTTAAATAATGCGTAACCGTAAAACTCTGGGTTCCGCTGGGTTGGACTAAATTGGCGATGTGATAAAATTACATCGACCCCATAACACAGCTGGTATCTGATATTTTTTTCAGGGAATAGAAATTTGCGCATTGAGTCTGTAATGCTGCGACACACAGCGACATGGGATCGATTCCCGGGTGAAACCAGTTTTACAGTGAAGTTCAAGGTCACCACAGAGTAAGTCGCCACGAATGATATTTATCCCAGAATAATTCTGACAAAGTTTAATTTTCAAAGTTCTTCTTGGTTCGCATCGCTGTCGTGCGGTGTAACTCATCAGACCAGATGTGACGTAAGCATGGACTTACGAAATGCAATGCTGACGTATTACGTCACCGTTGTTAGTGACGTCAGACCTCAAATCTCCGACGTCATCACATTTCGCCCAGAACTTGACAGTAAGTAGGAAAGGATATTCAGGTTTATCCTCGTGAATGGGAAAACTAGGGGGTTACCACGCGGGAAAAACGTAGCGCCAAATGTCGGGTTACCGGAGCTATTGTAGTGTGTTGTGTATGATTAAGATGTTCCTTCAATTTAGTAGGTGTAAGGAATAGCCTAATATCAGGTAGTGTTAATATTTATATTTGTTAGCAGAGTTTGGTTTTGATACTGTGTTGGTCTCTTCATAAAGTCCGTTTTTTTATATGCAATTATGTATATGTATCGGTCGCGATAACCAATCGGCCACACGACCGTACGTTAATATCCATATTGTTGGGGAGATTTGCTGATATTAACTTATCCATGATGACGGTAAAATGTTACTTTCAGCCACGTTATTACCACCCATGTTTACCGCATTTCGACATAAAGAAGTGATTTTCATTCGCCCAGCTGTTCCCATGAACCTAGGAACTGGTGACTTGATAATTGACCAACTGACCACTTTGAAATATCAGGTTAGTTTTGAAAGAACGAAATTATCCAAACCTATTTATTGGCGCATAAATGTATGCTTTTTAACTTTTTGTGTTTGGTATTATATAATTTCACCAATTAAAGTTTTTTTTCGGGCTAGATTTCGAACCTGTGATGGGCGCATCGCCGAAACCGTATTTTATATTGAAATCTGTATATGTATCGGTCGCTTTAACCATTCGCCCATATGACCGTACTCACCAAAACCTTTAGTGAGTGGTTACCTGACTTGCAAATTAAATAATTTTAATGGCTTTTAACAGGTGCATTACTGGACGACCACAGAGCCCAAGTTAACTTCCAATATGAGTGTGCTCATTCATGATACTCAAATTGCATCGCCGGTAATTATGAAATTTGTACCTTCAGTGTTAATAGATCATTGCAATCTGCGTATTTCGATACAATTAAACGTTGGTCAACACTGTTTTGCGCCATAATTCCTAAATTACGTGCAGTTTGAAATATTTAAGACATGAATAAATGTTTTCGTGTCACCATAGTTTACGAAACATCTAACACTGATACGTAATTTCTTTATTTAAACCAAATAGGATGTTTATTAGCTAATTGGCCAATACATATTCCTTTTAAAAGTGTGACTCCATACACGGGCAGGAAGTAATAGAACCTATTTCCGCTAGGAATGCGTAAATGAGCTTTATGTGGTAACTATTTTGTACAGGCACATAGCACTCATCTAGGCTAAATTGTGAGTCTACTAAAACACAGCCGAATAGCTTTATGTACATACCCAGTGATAGAAATGAATCACAACAGCAAATATTTCAATTATACTGAAAGAAACTTCACCATTATTTCAATGCGCGTGCGTTATATTCGTTAACACTAAATTTTAAACACCAATGTAGGTAGGTATATGTTAACTAAAATACCGCATTTTCGCTTCGAATATAAGGTATATTCGTTTTATTTTTTGTTCTTTGAAATGTACTGCTATCTAGTAACAATCGTTTTTGACCAAATAGGATTTTAAATTAAATGTCTCCTTTGACGCAAATTTAAATGTTACATATATATGGCTAATATACGACTTGAGTTTAAATGTCTAATATAACGTAAATTTAAATGACACTGAAAATATTTACATTTCAACAGCCACTGGACCCTCTGCGTGAATTCTGCTTCCACATACGTTTATACGAGCCGGAGTACGCGACGATCAATGCCACAGCGGGTTCTAGTGCTTGGAGCAATGTCACATGCTTTAAAGGCCAGCACTCGCCGAGGTTGATGAAACTCCACAACAAAGTAGCAATATACGGCGTAGCTGCTTCGCTTGGATGTATACTTGTCGTGTTCGTGCTCGTATACGGGAGTTACAGGGCTCGGAAGACATACAGGAGTATGCATAAAGTGGGGGAAGTCCCGAATAATTTGGTAAGTTTTTCACTCAGCCCGTATGGTACAAAACATAATTTAGTCCACTGCTTCTCAAATTATTAAGTTCATGAACCCCTTTCAAATTATTAAAATTTTCTGCGAACCTTCTTTTAATCTAACATTAGCCCGTATTAGACGAAACGTAGTTTAGTGGAGGGCTTCCCAGTCTTTTAAGCTTGAGAACCCTTTTGGTTTATTAAAATTTTCCGTGACCGATCTTCCTGTTTAAATTCTAAACAGATAGAAATATATACAAAATATATATACTAGTTTGTGTGAAATTGATGTTCTCTTTGCGAACTTAACATTTCATTGCGCGAACCCCATTTTGGAAAGCCCTGGTTCATTTTGGAAAGCCCTGGTTTAGGTGTTATATGATTCTCAGGGTGTTATATATGATTCTTTTAGAGATTTCGTTTAAATATTATTGTGAGACATTTAAAAAACTATAGCACGAGAAAACTACCAAAAAAGGTCAGCGTGTCGTTTAAAAAACGTTCTTTCTGTCCAGATGACCGTGTTGTCAGAAATGGAGGCCATGACGGTTGATCGCTACCATATTTGGGCACCGAACACTGAAATGTTTGATGTGGTGAGTCTCAAACCCATCGGTGGCACTGGGTCGGCTTGTCTCGATGAAAATAGTGAAGTCTTTCTCGATGCGAAGGAAAGGATTGTTTGTGGTAGGTTCTTGTGTGGGAGTTGTGGGGGGTTTGGTGCATGTGTTTAATGCGTGTTCTGGCCGTAGCATGGTCCGTGTTATTGTGCTAGATTTGGTGCGTAAGATTGCAAAAGATTAGAGTGTGACATTTATATCCATATAAGAGGTTGAATACATTGTTAATAAAAGTAGGTAGATTTCTAGCGTCTCTTAGCTATAAGCCTGCCCTAACATATAGGGAATTTAAAATAAAAGACATCCACAAAACCGTTTTTTGAACCTTTGCCATGATTTGCGTTAGTTGATATAATTTAATACTTGGACAAAAAATGAATAAACTATTTGTTAAGGATATGGAGAGCGTACGAGAGATGATATCCACCGAAAGAGAATTCGTAGTCGAGGCTACCATAGTGCTTCATCGGATTCCACCGAAACTAGCGAGATCCAAGAATACGTTCAGTGCAATGCACGCCTACCCTCAGTTACGCAAGTTGGCGCCTTACAACGCTGGCCAAGAGAAGTCAACGAGTATTTGCCAGAGACGAGGGAAAGTGGGCTTCCTATTCAGACAAAAATGACGCCAATTCCATCTTATGTAGCAACTGCTGAGGACGTTTTACCAGCTGTACCGAACACGTTCTTACACACCGTACATGGAGAAACGAGGTTCATGGTACAACCTGTGTGTTTTAGACCGCTTGCGTCTCGTGTGGAGAGCACGGCATTTCCAGTCGACAACCCGACTTATTCATCTGATATCACGCGAAGCACGCCGGATCTATTTCACAGGGAAGCCGGAATGTCAGGGTAGGATTACCGCTGTTGAGCGCCATTGCTGCATTATGATGGATGCGATTATACATTATCAGCGTTCATATTTTCCTGAAGCAATTTATTCAATGTGTACCGTGTGTGGTGCGAAACTGAATCAATAGTTATAATCAAGGGGTTAACTTAATTTTAAATTAAATTTACCAGCATTATCAGCATGAGCGTTCATGTTTTCCTGAAGCCATTTATTTAATGTGTAGCATGTGTGATGCATTCACAATCATTATCTGCTTACTGCGGTTAACACCCAAAAGAAACTGAATAAATAGGTAAAATAAAGGGTTAGTTTAACCCAACCCCCACAAGTCAATAGGTAAAATCAAAAACTTTTAACCTAGTTACGACTACGGTCATGCTCATAAACAAAATACCTTCTCGCCTGATTTAGTGATTTCTTAAAAAAATAGTGATTTCTTAAAAAATCATTCGAAATCACATTAGTACTATTTTATACATAATGGATGCTAAGATAAAAGAATCCCTTTTCCTTGATAAAAATGTTCCGACATCGCCTCCGCTACCGTACAGCGTATAGTCGGCTACCGATTATATTAATTTCAGATGTTTTTAGAGCATGGGCAAACTATACGGCACGTTGGTCGGCCAAAATGAAAATGAAATAATTTTGGCCCCTGATTCCAAAGTGTGTTACCCCTGTGTTACAGGCATAAAAAAGCAATAATTAAAATTTCAAAAACTAAACCAAAAACATATTGAAACTTAGATTTTTTTGCGATTTTATTTTAGATAAATGAACGCACTGGAGTAAGAGTTTGAAGAGAGTAACGACGCGAATATCATCAAAGTCGAAAGTGGGGAGAATATACATTGGGTATTTGGGTCATGGGCTTTACGACCCACAAAACACAGCTCAAAACACAAAACACAGCTTTACTTTACCACAAAACACAGCTCCACTTCTGGTCATATTACGATAACTTATGAACTTTAATGAGGTCAACACAATGTCTTCGTTTGTGCGGCTCGACTGCGTGCACGGGTTATCTCTTCCACCGTGGATTTATCATTTAAAGCGGATTTCCCTCCGGATACCGAAGAATCCATCACACCAGCCCACGAGTCCCGGCTGTCAAGATCGGTTCATCCGGGCAAATCCCCGCAGTTGGTCGTTGAAAATCCCCGCAGAAATCTCCACATTTCGCCGATGTCAATCCCGCTTCTTCCACGTATAAAATATAATCGTTGTTATTGGACGACTGCGGTATAAACGGGGAAAAGTCCAGTTCCTGAGATAAATACGTCGGAGCGACGTTTTCCAACGAAACATGCGAGATTCTTGTAGAAGGCAGCTCGGCGGCAACCGATGTTACGATTTCGGTTTCAAGATACGAAGTTGTATCGGTTTCTGGAAGACTTTGTTTCATAACAATCATCTATATCGAAATGTAGGATGTTAGAATATTTAAAACAATAAAATTTAACCAAAAAGCGTGAAGCACAAGTGCTGGGTTTGAACTAAATCGTCCGACTGTTTAGTCTGGTGGGTTATTGCGTCGCCGAAATTTTATTTTGTCCTTGGGAAAGACACTTAACGGACAATGCCTAAACGTGAAGAATGACTGCAGGATTTTTTAATAAATTAAAAAAGGGAATATTAAAGTTTAGGAAGCCTTCCCATATACCAATATAATTTTGTAACACTTAACCCTAGCATCGTCCATAAACCACTTTGACAAAAGCCACACGTCCTTGGTCATCGGTATTTACGTGCACTATAGGAAATTCATGTTTATCTCCGTGAAAGGGAAAATAAAAGGGGGTTGACACACGGGAATCGTCAGATTACCTCGTGCCCACCGTCGAGTTACCGAAGCCATTGTAGTGTTTTGTGTGTGATTAAGACGGTCCTTCAATTTGGTAGAACCTTTTATTTCATTAAGCTCAGGCAATGTTCGTTGCCCAAGGACACAACCGACTAGCTAGGACTAGTTTCGAACCCGCAATCTTTCGCCTGCAGTTTCACTCACCAAGGACGGGGGCATAACTCTATGCTTCCTTGCTGTTATATAATTCAGGAATCTGTTCGACATTTTGACTCCAATAACAACAAGAACAATAAACCCAACTGCGCCGACCGTGCCACCGATACTTTTGGCCAAGTGTGAGTCGGTATGGCCGTTCTTTTGGTTTGAAATCGGTAAAATCCGAGGTGAGTCTGAGCATTGGAACACGATTTTAGTTGTCTAAACTTGTCATACAGCGATATATATGATGGTGCCATGTTTGTTTTCAGCACAAAATAACACACACGGAAAAATCTCCGAAATTAAAAGTATACCTATATCAGTTAAAAACCAAGAAAAGTGTCCTGTTTGATATTAACACACAATATAAAATAACGGATAGGCTACGATATTAAAGTATAACTATCACTTAAAGAACTAATATATATATATATAAAACTATCATTTTTGCACATATTACGATTATGGATAAGACGGGCTAGCACCAGTGATTCGCGTCAATTTATCACTAACCTCAATAACTGGGGAAAACTAACAGGAGGGAAAAGGGGAAGGCGTGAAACTGCACACATAAAAATGCTTACCTGAATAACAAACAACGTCCGACCAGCCGGCAGAGGTAAATAGCAAGGCTGTGAGTTTAAGTCGGAAACAAACCGAGTGATGGCCGGCTATTGGGACAGGTATGTGGCGCACTGTGGCAGGTCTACGGATCTCAATTATATCACTTGCGTTGGGAGATTTCGTCAGCTGTTGTTTAAGATGTTTTAGATTAATACACACTTTTACTTTTAATTCTAGTCATGGTAATTATTATTTGTTGGAAAATTAAATAAAAAGTGTTAAATACTTTTTTGATGGATTTAGTCTAAATGCTTTTGACAACGGTATTCGCGCTACCATTCCTAAAAGTTTGATAAATTATCGTTAGGATAGGATATTCATGTTTATTCCCGTGAATGGGAAAACCAGAGGGTTAACACACGGGTGATCGTCAGATCACCTCGCGCCCACCGTCGGGTTACCGGAGCTATTGCAATATGTTGTGTATGATTCATACAATCCATTGATTTAGTAGAACACATTAACTCGCTGTGTTTATGCAATCTCCAATAATGCCTTGCCCAAGGGCACAATCAAATAGCTGGCGACCATTTACGAACCAGCAACCCTTATGCTGAAAAGCGACGTACTAAACCACCAAGCTATGTCGGACTATATTAACACAAAAGAAGAGGAATAAGTGGCTGAACCCTCACCCACCGTGGTCCAATACTGCACAACATAGGTGAGCACATCATCGTATAGGAAGTCAGTAAGCAATTCCCCTGTACTTTGTATATGTGGTGCTACTGGGATCGTAAGTATCGCCGTATTCTCTTGCATTCCGACCTTAAACTTCGGTGCGTACAACATACCTGTTTTGAATATTATATTACAAGTTTATTATTTTAAATTTTGAAACGAAATTTAAACCATTTTGGGCGGGAAGTTTAACCGACAAATATCTTGCAAGTTGCAAGCATTGTGTAACTTCGAAATCCCAGTCCAGTGGTCTTATGAACATGGTTCAAGGAAGTATAAATATTTATAAGAAAAGACAATATAACATACATATTTTAAAAAAACTGTGATGAAAATTGAATTAAATTACTCTTATTAATTTAAATTTTGAAACGAAATCTAAACCATTTTGGGCTGAAACTTTTCCGACAGAAGTCTTACAGGTATTGGTGGTTATTTATTTATACTTTTTAATAAAAAAACAATCATTGAAAATTATAAATGTTACCAATGGCAAAGAAATGGTAATACCATAGCCTTTAAAACCAAGTTTGAAAATACACAACTAGCTTAGTAAGGACCGGTTAAATAATCACTATTAAACCTTTCTTTCAATTGCTGTTCCTGTTATTTTTAGGTAATAATGAGAAATTACAATGTATCGGTGGAGTCATAATGCGTCTAGGAGAACTAACGTAACGGATACGGCTGGCAGGCTCTCACCAGAGTATCAATTAAGTAATGATTAATAAACAACATAAACAATCTAATCATCCAATCACTTACCGTCGACGTAAGGCACAAACTTGAAACTCTCGACGAAGAAACTCGTTCGGTTTCCGATTTCGGCAAATACTTTGAAGTGATGGGTATCGTATACTGCGTAGGTGGTGTTGGTGACTTGACATTGGTTGACACGCACATGCGCACAGTGGGGAAGCTCTTCCCAACTGCAGGGAAACGTAATGACATAACGTCAGTGCAGCAAACACGGGCACACGTACACTGGTACTATATCTTGGTCAATACAAATGAATCAAGCTATTTGTATCTATTCTGTTAGCTTGGGAAAAGGTTGCAGGTTCGAAACTGGTCAATAGCTAGTCGGTTGCGTTCTTGGGCAAGGCACGTAAGGACATTGCCTGAACCCAGCAGATTAAAGGGTGCTACTGAATTGAAAAAAAACGTTCCAATTATACACAACACACTGCAATAGCTCCGTTAACCCGACGATGGGCGCGAGGTCATCTGACGATTGTCCGTGTGTTAACGCCCTCTGTTTTTTTCATTTACGGGGATAAACATGAAAATCCTATTTATTCTACGTTGCGCACATTTTAGTCGAGTACGCGTTATTCACCATGGTAAAGGTGCATTAAGTTAGTTTATATAAACATTCAGCTGCGAAATAAACCGCAAATCTTGCAGGATTTCGTATAATAATATTTTTCGGGTAAATATCTATTTTTATCTGATACTGTACCAATACGAGTCTTAGGTAGACATACATTATAAATAAGTATATTAAAGCTTCTTTAGCAAATATGACTGTTTAACAATGTAAGCTAATCGGTCGATTATTTAAATCGTTTTTTTCGGCCGACTATTTAAACCCTTTTTTCTTCGTAAATCTCTAAAGCCATAATATATTTACCGGTCTTCTAATGCATCCTCGTTGAACACCAACTGCTTGACCGAGTACGTCATGGTGTTGGCACCATCCCATGACGTCGAGGTATTCGGCGAGTCCCATTGTAAAACATGCTCCAAGTTGTAAGATGAAACTCGCAAGTTCCGAGGCGCAGGAACTAAGTTGTTAATCATGTTTCAAAGGACTTGAAGAGTGTTTAAGGAATACAACACACGCAAGTCGTGCATACTTTGACATTTCGGGGAGGCTTACTTAGTGTTACATTTCAGGGGCTTATTTTTACTTCGTATTTTCAAGTATATGCAAATTTGAAGAAAATTGTTTTTACTTTTTACATCGCAGCAAATCAGCACCACGTCATTCATGAACAACACTTACCTTGTACATTTGGGACCGTTGCACTCGCAATATAAGACAACACACCAACCGCCAATACCATCATTTCCATTGTAAGGGATAGTCTTGGGGTTCTAAACATCCTTAAGCTTTATATCGAGGAAATACAAATAGCCTAATCCTGAACTCTACTAACAAAGGCGTTGTAATATAGGTGGTGGTCAAAAATAATTCTGGTGCTGGCACGCGGCAGTTTAAACGACTTTAAAATTGTATTTGTTGACTAACTGCAGCAGTTCTAACTGTCGGGGAACTATCAGCTATTATCTGTGTATCTGAAGTAGTGTCGGATGTTTTTCATACTGGAATCTAATTTTTTTCTTTTCTAGTAGTAATAAATTTGTACCTGATGATGAACTGTTCATTTATAATTACCTTTTTATGATAGGAGAAAAAATAATTTACTCTACTGCTTAACAATTTTGTTGTCGTTTTGTACGCGTCACTTGAAGATAATAATTAGACGTTTCCCAGTTCTACCGATGCCGATTCATCAAACACAGGAACGTATTAAGAGTCGCAAGCTGATTAATATTAATGGCGCGTTTTGTACAGTGTAGACCTGAAATACGACCGTCGAATAAACAGCAAGAGCAGGTCGTGTTTCGCCAAAACAAGTAAAAAAGGCAGTTGAAGCATTCGCTGTTTGGAACTCCAAAGCGTATTCGGCCGAAGAATTTTTACGTACATAATATATTGCAAATTTGCAAAGTTTAACATTTATGAAGGTTTGAGGTGGTTAGGGTGCGATTTTACCCTCATATATCATGATTATCTTGTTTATTCCCTTGGGTAGGCGAAGGACAAAGATAAGGGTTATAACTAGGGCTGCAACTATAAGTATCGATAATCGCGATTATCGTTAGTACTTATGGGGAATTTCCAACATCTAAACTAAACGTCTTCAACGGATTGAAATGCGTTTCTTGATGACAATAAAACTATAGTTTGTGTTTATATAACACGGTTAATCGTTAGATACCTCGTGCCCAAGGTGAGGTAACTGAATCCACTGCAAAGTGTTGTATATGATTGAGGATTTTTATATATGTTTTTAACATGATAATTCTAGGCCACTGAGTTTAAGTAACTTATATAGAGATTCATATAGGGAATTTATAAAGGGAAAATAAGATTTGGGTCTGTTCGTTTTCTGGCAAATCAGTATTGGGGGTTGAAGGGTGTGTGTAAGGCAGGCATAAGAACCATTTCAACCGATATTTCACAAAATAAAAATCACTGGAAGCCGCAAAACTAATATTTTCGCATTGAATGAAAAACAACATTGTGTGAGATAAAGATGCCAGTGTTCTTCTGGTTGTTTTATTTATGCATGGGTGTTAAACTTATTAAGCGCTCACTACAGTAGCAATTAAATTGCTATTAATAAGAGCCGTATTAGAAGAATGAAAGAGATGCATGTTCCAAGCCCCTGGTAGAATGAGATCATATAAGAATAGGAGAAATAAGTGTTGTTACAGCCTATGATAAAGGAAGGATGTATTAGGATAAACGAATTCGGGAATATTATTCTAAATATATGGGAGACGTAGAAGGTACCAGCATCACAACGGAAAACGATCACCCAATCTGCTTGGTTGTATTTCTTACAAATACAGTGTCGCACTTCAGGCCATAATCCGGAAAGTGAAAAACAACATGCTTAGAAGAAATTTCCCATAAGTGTGTCATAAATAAGTATGCAATAAAAAATATATAGAACAAGAGAACATCAATTAAGAACAGAGAACTTATTCAGATACCAAAATGAGTAAAATGGAGATATTAATTTAGCAGCCCGGTCAAACACTTCCTACCACTTCATACCCTTTAATCCAGCAGTTCCCACAACTTACCCACACTCCCTTAGTTATGAATGGCAGTTCACTAATAACATGGACTTACCTTTCTCTTCCATTGCATCCACAACACTAAATATGCTGAGGGTGTCGTCACTTGAAGCAAATCCAAACGCCGACATCAGTGGTGTGCCAAGTACTTTCAATCCCTGGGAACAAAAGGGAAAATTAACTGATTTAAATACTGTTGTTGGGTATGTGTAAGATAGGATATTTATGTTTATCTCTGTGAATGGGAAGACACAAGGCGCTTTAACATACAGGTAAACGTTTGTGTCACTCCCAGATTAATGGGGGAAGTGACTAACCCTGATATGGGCAAACCACAGCCCGCCGGGTATCTTATTTTAGTCTGCGAGATGTTATTGACATGTTGCAAGACTAAATACCGATGCTAAAGCCAAATTACAATGTCTTAGCTATATTTGTGTGTCGCTTGCTATATATAAGTGTTAGCATAATCACTTGGCCCACCAGTCTAAGAATTAAACAACTTTGGTCCCTGATTTAAAAAGTGTGCCCACCCCTGGGCAAACCACAGAAAGAATATTTTGAAAAAGACCCAGAATTAAATGCACATACTGGTATGCTTCGTACACCGTCCTTCATCTTTTCAGTGGTTTCCATTAGTTTCCGCGCCATGTCGATATAACCGTCCTGTCCCATCGCTCGTAATGCCACCCATGCTGCAGCCAAGTGACCACCTGGGATTTAAATATCAACATCTTGTGTTTTGGAAAACCAAGGGGGTTAAAACACAGACAATAGTCAGATGACCTTTCGCTTAAAAGTCCGGTTACCAGAGCTTTTGCGATGTGTAAGGCATGCTGAGTTCAGCCAATGTTCATTAAGTGCCTTGCCCAATGACAAAACCCACTCACTAGCAAGCAGTTTCGAACCTGCAACACTTCGGTTGAAACGTCGCCTACCACTAGACTAATCAGTCGATCTGTTTAACTAGTAATAGCATCCAACCAATATTACTCTATAAGCGCCATGGTAGGCTACTTTAATAATACTGTAACCAAGAATCCTTATGAATATACTTCATCTAATAACAACTTGGAAATTATAGTTAAATTTGTTTGTTTTTATGAGGAAACTTTCATGGCCATGGTAAAACAAGAAACTTAATTATCAAACTTGACCACAAGCAATTTGAAGAAAACCAGAAATGACAAACTATTTATTTATGAAAAAGTAAACTTATCGATAATTTTGCAGAATCTTTGCATCAACATACCAGGGCGTGTGCCAGCCATGGTTGGAGAAGCAAATAGTCCACCAGACCATGCAGAATAGGCGAAGAACTGATGTTTCCTAATGCTGCTGTTCTTATAACACACCACGCTGGCCCCCTTGGTAGCAAAGCCATACTTGTGCAGGTCGGCTGAGATAGAGGTCACCCCTGGGACACGGAAATCCCATTTCGGAACCTTAACCCCAAGACGTTCCACCCTGGAAGGAATATCAGGGGTAAATTCTTAAAGAGTGCTTGACGGGAATCGTCATACAAAAAATAAGTCCGATAAAAATAAGGCTGTTAAAGTACTTCTTTGCTAGTTATGCAAATGTTTATTAAAACAAATGTTGCATAACAGAGATAATTCTTAAAAAGTGCTTGACAGAATTCGTCTAACCAAAATTAAAGGATGAAAATCAAAATATCTTTGTATGACTGCAAATGTCTTTTGTTCTAGTTGTGCAGCGTTTTTATTATTAGCGTTGTGTAATAGTGAAGCCAAGACTAAACAACTTGTGTAGCAGACCATGTGAATTACCAGTCGATGCAATTTTGTTCTATAGAAATTCAATTGAGTCCATGAAAACACAAGCTTACCATGGAAGCATGAATCCACCAAAACAAGCATCTACGTGCAGCGGTAAGTTGTGTTTGGTGGCCAACCTTCCTAGCGCTTCTATTGGATCCAGAATTGCCTGATTGAAAATTATGTATATAACAAGGTTTTCTTACTTTAAAAAACCTTCCCTGGTAGATATTATTCAATATAATGTATTCCCTACATGGCTGGTCTTTTCTACAATAATTATATTGCAAAGATATAATGGAAGGAAACAAATCTTAATTAGTGTAGTTGGAAAAGATGGGATATCATGTTTTCCCCTTGGATGGGAAAAGTCAAGGGGGCTAACACACGGTTAATCGTCGGTCATCCACTGGGTTCGTTTATTGAATTAATGGTTTCTACTTAATTAAAAGAACGTCTGAATCATACACAGCACACTGTAATAGCTCCACTAACCTAGGTGCTACATCTACATGGATACAAGTAGATGTGGTTAGTTGCATCCGCCACACTTTCACAAAAATATATTTAAAACTAAATGTTTCTAATAAAACATCATCAAACATAGCATGTGGAGAAACCAACCTCGTGCAATAAACTATTGTGACGTAAAAGAAAATTAAAAATATTTCAAAAAATTCTCTTTGTAAAAATCCTACATGTGAAAACTTTTTTGTCACTTTTTTTTTTTTTTGTCCAAGTGGATGAAATTATGTTTCTATGAAAACACTTTTTTTCAGCAGTGCCATTGTCAATGCTTTTCCAGCAGGGCTCTGGCCTGTGTACAAGATTTAGTTTGTAAGTCTCAGTTTACCTGTGGGTAAGAAGGTGCAGAACCAAGCAAAAGGATGGTGTCAGAATCAATTTCACTCTCATATCGGCTCATATCAGGGGTGAAGGTAGTTTGGCTGACCGGGACATGTTTTATCTTGATATTAAAGTAATGGGCAGCCTTCTCAAAGGCGGGGTGAATGGTAGCAGGAGCTATCTGAGAGTAATATGGAAAGATTACAAATTGTATATTTTAACATTGAGAATATTTTTATTTGGATTCAATTCTGCTGGGAAATCTGGGAATTATCCACACCATTTAGAATATTATACAACTACAGCAGGTGCTTTATGCTTGTTTTTCTATGTTGGCAAGTGCATGTGGTCAGTTGCAATATACCGGTCGAGCTGAATGGTTAGCGAATCACAAGTCGAATCACTACAATATCGTAACACACATACCACATTTGGATTCTTCACACTCGGTCGAAGTGCTCGTGCCATGTCTCTGTAAGTCTTCATCGCCATGAGAATGCTCTCCGTGCCACCAGATGTCACACTTCCCACCACAGCAGCGTCACCATGCAACATACTTGCTGTCATTGAAACTACTTCATTCTCAAATTTCCTGCAAATTCGGTGATTTTAGGGACAGAATAGGATAGGATAGGTGGATAGGATATTCATGTTGATCTTCAGTTGCCCATTCATGTGGAATGGGAAAAACCAAGGAGGTTACCACACAGGCAATTCTCAGATCACCTCGCTTTCAATGCCGGGTTACCGGAGCTATTGCAGCGTGTTGTGTATGATCGAGACGTTCATTTAATTTGGTAAAACCCATTAATCCACTGGGTTTAAGCAATGTCCGCTAAGTGGCTTTAAAGCTGCAACCCTTCGGCTTTAAGGCGATGCACTAACCCACCAGACTTATCTGTCGGACAATAGTGAAAAAAGGAACCTAATAAACAAAATAATTATAATTTACAATCTTAGCTGAAAAGTTAAAAGAGTCCATAAGGATTATGAACTTCAAAAAGTAATATTTTTCAAAAAGGTCTGACAAAAACCTGTTATTAAAGAGAATTTACCGTAAGGCTGGAAAAACCAATGGGTTCAATGCATTATCATGCATGAAGGTCTCAAGGTAGGACTTCACAATGGAGACATGAGCCTCGTTCTCTAATTCCAATGACAAATCACTAAACATTTTAAAGGCTTCAATCTGCAAATATTACAAAGTTTAACTTTTTCGAACCTGAAATAGGAATGACTAGTTTATGAACATAAACCAAGTAGTAGTTCAAAAAAATAGCTTAAAGGGTTAATTTGTCGTCAGCCAAAGGGTTAAAGGTTCGAAACTGATCGCAAACTAGGTTGTGTCCTTGGGTAATGTACTTATTAGGCATTGCTTAAACCCAATGGAATAATTGGGTTCTACCAAATTAAAGGAATGTCCTAATCATACACAGCACACTGCAATAGTTTTAGTAAAACAACTGTGGGCATAAGGTAATCTTACGATTGCCCATTACGTTAACACCCCTAGTGTTTTCCCATTCACGGCGATAAACATGAATTTCTAACCCACCTATCCTATCCTAGTAAAAAAGTTATACTTTACATAGGGAAAATAATTGGCCCTGTAACTACCACACTATGTAAGGCTTGTACCCACACCATAATTTTGATAGGAAGTTGCAATATAATTACAATTTTATAACTAATCATACTTGTAATTGAAACCTAGGGCCATGTGAGGTGTAAACATATGCAAATAAGCGACCCTCCTCAGAAAGATCTTTATTTCCATCTTTTAATTCAGTCAATTGTTGTTGCAACTCGTCTATGGAGACACCTGGAAATGTTAAATTTATTACCAGTAAGAATAGTTTTCTATATACATAACTGTGGTGTGAAAGTTGACTATGAATAATTTTAAAATCATCTTTTACATTATATTACGTAACTACATAGAGATAGGATTAGGATATTCAAGTTCAACCACTTTGGAGGATTGACAACCATGGTTATAGTGATAGGATATTCATGTTTATCCCCCTGAATGGGAAAGTTAAGAGGGTTAACACACAGGCAATCTTCAGATTACCTCGCGCCTACCGTCGGGTTGCCAGAGCTATTGCAATGTGTTGTGTATGATTGAGATGTTTCTTCAATTTGTTAGAATCCATTAATCCACTGGGTTCAGGCAATAATTGATAATCGTTTCATTACCTTGTGCATATAGTCACTGGTGCTTTTCTAGTGAGGTCCGAAAGATATTGATCACACTAATATAAACCATTAACACAACAATCTCGAAAGCAAGCGGCTGGTTTCAAACTTTAAGCTGGCGGTTTAACATGATAACAGTAACAACCATGATAGTTGTTACCTTTTTCTGGAATAGGGATAAGTTGTCCTTGCGTTTTTTTGTCCCCTGTGAAAGATTTCTCCATAAAACCAACAATTTCTTTCTTGGTGAATGACTTCACAACGGCTCCCATTCCGGGTAAAAGTAAAATTGCATTCGCAATCGACTTAAACAATCCTGCTGCACCATTCTTTAAGAAGACATCAACAAAATGGACGACAACCAAGCTTGCAATTATGGTGGGAAACCATGACAATGCGCAAACTGCAGCTGAAAATACCATATCTGTAAGAAATCCTATCCTTGCAAAAAAAGTTTAATTTTGATTTTTTTTTTTTTTTGACAATATAATGACATATAGGTTAAAAGAACGCCTAATGAACAAGCCCAGGTGTACACTGGTACATGTTACGGCTCTTAACGACTACCAAGCAAAATTAAATAAGGAATGTTTACATGTAGTTAATAAGTTAATAGCAAATCCTACGTAGGTCAGTTAAACACAATATTTTTTTAAATTGGCTTCAACACGCCAAACCATTTATTGGGGCTAAATAAGAACACATTATATAATG
>CH002980.1:109553-137588 GCA_000149265.1 Ciona savignyi | reverse complement strand
ATTATCAGAATATATAATTACTTTTACCAGTACCTTGAAATTGAAGTTGAGATGTAGGCCCGGTGTAATAATTCACGTCGCTCTCTGTTGTGAATATTGGTTGAATACGTGTTTAGTTTAGGTTGTTTTTTGTTTCCACGATGAAAACACGAGAGACCTTTGATTATAATTTGGAAAACGGAAAAAACGGCAAAATGACAGTCGTCGTGTATGTGAACACTTTACAGCACTAAGAAAGTAGTATATTTGCTTCGCAATTATGTTGCAAAATAGCTGATTCGTATATTTGGCGCCAACAAATCACACAACCAAATCACTTTGGTGCGACGGTTTGCTCGATTGGAAAGAGCGTCGGTGGTTCGCACTCTTTCTACCAAATATTTCTCTAACTATGTTGGACAAAATGGACTTAAAACTAGAAATCCACACATAATCACTCAAAAATCCCAACATAGAAAGTCTAAGATTCTTCTAAAAGCGGAATATAAAATATTTAAATTAAAGTTTTGTAAATAAATACCTTCGCATTAGACTTTTGTACCAAGCCTCTACATCAAGTATTTTCTAACAAATCACCCACTTGGGTTTTAATAAACATTCTTATTCTACTTCGCTTTGTTTAAATTTAACAAAATGGCAGAACTAAAAGAAAACGGGATATTGTGAAGCAAGGGCACATGCTCTTTTCTATAACAACAACCTTACCAAGATTGGGGGTTTCCCATTGTTACACAGCTAAACATACGTCTAAGATTCAGACGACTATGAAAAGTTTAAACCAACAGTTGGCTAAATGGTTTTAGCATGGGGCGAAGCATTACACCCAATAAATTGCAGCTTACTACTGCAGTAACGTGACGATAAAATAACCTGAATTGAAAATACGCTGCAATCTCTGGTAACAGGACAGTGGGTGCGAGCTAAACTGACGATTGCGCGTGTAATAACGACCGTTGCTTTTTTCCATTGAGATGAATAAAAATGAACATCATATCATACACCACGCAAGTCGCTATCACCAAGCTAGCGTTGTTAAAAATTGAGAATGCTTTTCCAGTAACCTAACGATCACCGCGTATTATCGTTCGCTAAATACGCCAATAACTAAATAATTGCTCGCTTTGTTAAAATTGAAATCGCTTTTCCGGACACCTAGTGATCATTGCGTATTCCCTTTCGTGTAATACGCCGATTACTAAATAATATAAAAATAACTAAGATGCGATCGATCACCAAAATTTTATGTTTGTACACAAAAAACTTTAGTTACGCAAAAGTGAAACCCTAGACACTCTATACAGAGTCTATGGTGTATAGGTAGCATATATAGTGTATAGAAATTCTGTGGTAAAACAATAGGTTTTAATTGTCGCAGCAGTAAGAAATGTTGTTTTAGAGCGCGAGCATCGGCAAATATGTTTGTGTCAACACTTAATAAGCCACGGCCTTTGCTATTTTGAAGTATTTCCAAGCACTTGACAGCGAAATAGTCTCTCAGGTTTAAAGTGCGGAGTTTTTCGAGCTCAATATATACACAAGAGTTAGGTCAAGAGAACCTCTGAAAGGCAGCCAGTGCAAATAACTAAATAGCTTTACCGTGTTAAAGTTTCTATGGTAGTTATGTTTACCCGCAGTGCACCAAAATAAAACATAAAGATACTGTATGCTTAGTATGGAAATCAAAGTTAAAGTATTCAGTAAATTGTAGCTGTTCATGGACAGAACACGAAGTTGCGTAAATCGTGCGGTTCGCTGGTTCCTTAGCGACCACCGCCGCCACTATAGCTACGTTGGAAAGAAGATATGGCTTTCATTTGTTTCTGCTTTTGTAAAAGCGACTGGTATTGTATTGAATGAGACCAACAGTGAAGGAAATTCGCGCATCACAATTGAAATGTGGAATACACGTTCGGACAAAGCGAGAAATAAACAAAGAAGAAGCGTTCTACCGTCTTCGATTCCAACTTGAATATATTTTTACAAGAACAAATAGATTTTCTCGCCCAGTCAGCGGTTGATATATAAGCAGTATTAGGAAAGTAAGACCATTTTTAATGTCGAAGTAAAAAATTGTAAAAGAGAATAAAATTTACAAGAACAAATGATTTTCTCACCCAGTCAGTCGTTGAATGCGAAACAGTAAAGGAAGGTTTGGCCGCTTTTAATGTCGAAGTGGAAAATTCTTAAAGAGGATTAGTTCATCTCCCACAGAGACATTGCGTTTTTCCAACATACTGTTAAAATGTGCTTGTCGATGTTCATTGTATGTAAGCTACGTGTTTTTTTTTGTTTCTAGAGGAGTCCTAGTTAGGGCCTGTGCGTTAAATAAGACCATGGGCGACACGGATAAGCGGTACGTGTTTCTCGGGGACTATGTTCTCAAAACTATGAAGTTTAAGCCGGATAAGTGGCAAAAGTGCATAGGAGTCGAAGAAAACAAGATTTTCATCCAAGAATTCTTCGACAAGGCCGACAATGTTTTCCTAATAATATCCGCGAACGCGGCCGGCATTTTAACGCCGACAGACAATTTTATTCCAGCGGGGAAAACGAAAGCCGTGTACTTCATAAAAAGAGCGAAGGAGACAATAGGAACGGAGTCGATACAAAACCAACTTTTATTCGGCGATCTTTCGTATGCTCCACTGGACCAGATGTCTTCACTTGTTGACGACGTAAGTTATATATTTGAAACCATTTTTTCGTTCCACCATGTGAGCATGGGACCTGTCGACCAGTGCGGATTGTGCTGTGCCCAGTATTCGATTCGGTGGCATCGACCATCTGGGTCATACGAGTATACTTTGAAATATACGATCTATTACGACCTGTATATCGCATAGGCCGATGCCTACATACCAGATCATAGACAGTTAACGTCACCATTGAATTTGATTGGCGATTTTAATCTTAAGTATAACTTGTACCAATGGATATCTGCTAAAAATAGTGTTCGGAAGTGGTCCACTTTAAAAAAAATGCCCTAAAAATGGTCCTTTAGTAAAAATTGCCAAATTTTGCCACGTCAATCACAATTTATCAGTTTCGACAAATATTGCTGTTTAAAGTTTAACTGCACGGGCGCGGCTTTCAGTCAATTATTCACATTCGCTATTTCGCGTGATTAAACAAGAGATTGCGATAAAACGATTTACTCAGCGGGGATTTAGAATGGTTTACTTTGTCGCCTTTGAGTTTGAAGAGAGAAATAAAGAAGTTTGTATGCGAAGTGACTACTTACGTTTTCTGTTTACTTTTCTCGTTCGAGTTAATATCAAATCGAAAGTAACAATTTAAATCGCCCAGAAAAAAACAGAACCTATAAAAACATCAATATTGTAATCAATTCAATACGTTGGTATAAAAAATCAGTTCAAGTTTAATCATCCTTAACTATAACGTCAACAGACCGTTGTTAAAAGAAGCGAAACAGCTATCTTAAGCATACAATGCTGTTCTCTTTGTTTGACGAACAGCTTGTGTCGGATACAATTTATCTTCCTTTGACCAGGATATGATAAGATATTCATGTTTATCCCCGTGAATCGGAAAACCAAAAGGCGTTAATACACGAACAATCGTTAGGTCACTAGGTTTGGCGGCCGCGTCCGCTATATAATTATTAATTGATATCCTTTTTTAATGACGTGTTTTAACGACTGTTCGTTTCGTCGTCTTTCCCTTTCATGTGTCGTGATTATATTCGTTTGCTTTTTTAAAACTGGTGGGGGGGGGGGGATGAATGAACAAACTAAAAAGGTCACCTCGCGTCGCTCCCACCGTCGCCCATTTTATTAATAGCGTTATGAATTGACAACCGAAAGACTTCCTATTCGAAACAGTCATTTTGAGCTTCTACCCCGTATATAGGCAAGAAAGTAGCCCCAATTGAACAGGTTAAAAAAATAACATCACTCAACTAACTATAATATACGAGTAGAGTCATTTAAATTTTGCCTCCCACGGGGATATTAAGGACTTGCGTATACATATAACCAATAGGCTATATAATTTTATATAGTGGATTTCATACGGTAGACTAAAGTATATTTAAATATATGTTTGTTTTTTCTGTCCGTCATCTAATTTTCCGGTTAGTCTGATACCATTTTTAGTTGAACAATAAGAATGTACTTATAACAACATGTGTGGTGGTTACATGAGCCAAAACGCTACCTCGATATCCATTATGCCGTAAGCAACTTAATTAATCACTTCATTTGATTGACAGGTCCTGGTACCGCTGCTCGGCAATGGACGGAACCAGGACACCTGGCCACATGTGGTGTCTGGTGATGTTCTGCATCATGTTCACAAACTCAAAAGCAACGTTTTTGTGGTGACAGGCCAGGTAAGTACTATTGTTTAAGTACCACACTTGTCTGATTGTTTTGTGATTTTAAAGCTCTTTTTTTAACGGGCTTAGTTTCGAATGCAAGATGTGCTTGTTGCTAAGACCGTTTTTTTGTATGTAAGTTTGTTGTAATTTTTTTCTATTCGGCCACACGACCTTTCAATATTAAAACTCTAAACAATTGCAATAGTATATATAATATAATTCTCGTATAATATAAATCCAATCAAGCGTATCGGACCGTGTCAGTAGGGAATTCCCCTGCTTGACTCTGGGGAAATCCCTTGCACCAATACCAGTTAAACCTTACTTGGATTTATCAGTGCATCTTTAAGGTATTGTTTTTATTTTATATTGTTTACTTTGTTTGTGTTTAAATATTTTGTATTTATAACTTGTAAAAAGTTATAAAAATATATGGGAATTTAATTAATTGCCGTGTTTTCCTGTTCCTCTGTCATGTTTTGCTTTACTTTGCCATTAAATTTAATACTGGGGAAAAACAAATACACTAAAACTAAAAATTATTCAATTTATGTATTGGAATAAAACTAAACTCAATACCTGTAGTTCAGTAAGTGTTAGTATGAAAGATTTGTACAAGAAAAGGCCCAAAAGTACCTTACCCATAGCTTATAGGTAAAACTGTAAATCACCATTTTTGTTGCAAAATGATAAAACAGGATATTTGTACAAAATGTAGGTGCCACCCGGTAGTATATATGGCGTCAAAATTTATATTTTTGTAGTTAAGAATAAAGCAAAACGTTATGGTGGTCAAATGGTTAACGCAACCGATGCATATATTGTCTCCTATACTAAAACGGTCCTAGTGATGAGCCCATCATGGGTTCGAAACTTGGCTCGGTAAAAAAAGAAATAATTCAGACTGATATTTGTACAAAAGGTCAAAGGAAAGACGTTACTTCCCTTGCCACCCGGTACAGAGAAAATACCAGAACAAGAAGAACAAGCAGAGGAACCAAAGTGAGTTTTGACCTTGTCCGTCTCAATCAGGGTGGGGCACACTCTTCTGAGTTTTATGGATGCTCTGCTAGCAAAAAAAACATTTCATTTTTTGCCATAAAATATTGCCACAGAATTAACTGTTACACCACAGTGGAAAAATGACATGATTTGTATCATATCTTCAACTTTGGCATTTTGAATATGAACCTGATTGCTGTGAATTACAATAAATAGTAGTTTAAGTAACTTCAGCCTGGCATAAAGTCATGTCGGAAAACTATTTTTCACAACCATTTTAACTATTGAGGACAGGGCTCGGCAAACTTTTGAACCATTTTAACCGATATTCCACAAATTAAATTTTCCGACATCACTTTATCGATATTCTACAAATTGAGTAATACCATTCTATACAGTTACCAGGACAGATTCTTTCCATGGAATTAAGATTATATGGTAGTATTTGATATGTAACAAATCCTATATAACTAAATATTGCAGAAAGAATTTTATTGAACACTATATGTTAGTATTTTATGCTAAACATTATATCACTAAATATTGCAGGGAGAATTTGATTGACAGCCAGATCCTCCACACACTTGAGTCGGTTGTCATCGAATGGAGCCATCAAGTCCGGGATGTATTGAAGAGAGACTCCTCTGAAATCCTCCTTCAAGGATTAAATCCTCTTCCTTCCACTGAGACCACATTCTGGGCGGATCGATATGAAAATCTTCAATGCATTTTTGACCAGGTAACTGCAGCTGAATGTTTGTGGGAATTTTTTAGCAGCAATCATTAGAACACCACATACTCACAGTCCAGTCTTAGCTAATTAATTTCAAAAAACTCCTACCAAGTTGAAGACATTTAAACTGCAAATTAGATACAGAATCCAATTTTGATGTTTTATGGTTGATATGTTTTTAAATTCTCTATTATGCTGAAGGTTTCATACTCATACCCTTACCCATATCCATATGCACATGCTCACCCACACCCTCACCTTTACCCATACCTATAACCTCACTAACATCCACACTGTTATCCATATGCACACCCTTACCCATGTACACATCCGCACCCTAACTGCACCGATTCCCTTAATCATATATATTTTTTGTTCCATCACCAGCTGCAAACACACAAGGTAAAAGCCATGGCTGAAGTTCTACGTCGAGTGCAAAGTAGCTACTACCCTGCCTTTCAACAAATGTTCAAAGATGTGGTGGCAGGTAAAATGGGATGTGTACTATAGCCCAGTGGTCCCGAACCTTTTTACCGCTTTGGACCGGTAAAGATTTGATAATTTTACTGCGACCCGATAAAGGGGTCATTGATTATTTGCAAAATGCCTTCCAGTAAAACGAGCTAACAAGTGACTTTGTAACGTCACAAGTAGGCTTGTAACATTAATAAAACAAAGAACTTCTAGTAATTTGCGAAACAATTAAATGTAAGAAAACTATACAACACAAAAACAAAATTAAAAAAACAAAGTTAAATATGCGGCTGGTGCAGCCCGGTAACAACTGATCCATCGACCGGTGGTCGGGGACCACTGCTATAGCTCATCTAGGTTTAATTGTGTGGAACAGTGATTGGAATAATGAGGATTTGATTGACACTGCTATTGTACTACTGCATTCTAGTTGATTTTAAAAAAGCAGTCGTAGCTACTCACTTGAAAAAAACTTGAATTCTCCTGCTAAGTTATCCTAAGTTGTTACTTAATACAGTTCTAGTTGATATAAAAACCCAATGGCAATTAGTAAGGAAAAAAGGGAATTTGAATTATCCTGTTAAGCTATGATTTTCCTTAAATATTTCTATCAATACAGGCTTGGCTGAAGCTAAAGACATTCACGTCCACTTGAAGCCATTGAAATGGTTGCTTGAAGATATGGAAGAGAAGGAATTCAATGAACTCAGCTCTTACATCAAGCCACTCTTCTTGCTTATCTGCAAAACTTGGGCGAGTAGCAAGTTCTACAGCAGTCCCACAAGACTTATTGTGCTGCTGCAGGAAATCTGCAACCTGATGATTAACCAGGTAAATCTTACAAAGTGGTTTATACCGAACAGTCTATAGGTTTAACCACCACACAGTATACTCTGCTGCGTGGTGGTGTGTTATAAGATAGAATAAGTTATTTTTATTTTTATTAAAACAAAATCTCGATATTTTATGACAGTGTCGAGCTTATCTTAACCCGGAGGAATTGTTCAAGCAAGAGGTTGACCAGGGAATTGAAAGTGTACAGGTTGCGCTTAAAATACTCAAGCAATTCAGGTAAAATGTGCAATGTGTTTGAGGGTGTGTTGGTTTGGGTGTGTATGTGCAGTAGATTATCTTAATTTTGTATTTTTCCATTTTGGTCAATATGTAGTTTTTCTGCTAGCCATTGCTTCTACCCAATGAAATTTAGTAAGCCATCTGCAAAAATTAAAGTAATAAGCCTCTGTGCAGACAAAAATAGCTTAGTTGATATAACATAAAAATAATCCACAGAGCTTCCTACCAGTCGCACAAGGATAACTTGTCGAGCTACTTTGAAGGAAAGGACAGACAAGTGGTTTTGTGGGATTTCGATAACAGCCTCGTTTTCGCCCGATACGACTGCTTCATTGAAAGATTGGAGGACATTACGGTTTGTATAGATATGATGCTATATCCTATTGCTATTTTGGGGGTGGTAAATTTGTATGACTGATTAGTTTGGTGTATTAGCCTTTCAACCTAAGGGTTGCAGATTCGAAACTGGTCGCTAGCTAGTGGGCTGTGTATTTGGGTAAGGCACTTTACGAACATTGCGTGAACCCAGTGGATTAATGGGTTCTACTAAATTGAAGGAATTTTTAAATCATACACAACACACTGAAGTTTAAATCATGGACAACAAACAAAGCTTCTAACTGTGTATTTTATTTTATTCCTAATGGGTAAAAATGACATGTACATACCGACTGTAGTTTTGTGGTTTTTCCATCACAGACCCTGTTTACTGACGCAAGGGACATGTTGAAACTGGAGAAGATTGAATTCGGTGGCGTCAAAGGCTCAGCGCTTAGCGGACAGGTCGAAGCCATGTTTGAAGAGTTCAACAATTTGTTCAAAGTTTTTGGAGATCTTCGTTACGATGGACTGGACCCATCAGATAGTGTAAGTGCAGAGATTTTGAAAAATTTAAGTTCGATTGCCTGTCTGTTAACCATCTTGGTTTATTCACTCACATGAAAAAAATATCCTATCCCAAGTCAAATTCAACATTTTAAAACTGACTTGATCGCTATTTCCCAGATCCATGCGTTAGAATCTACAAATACTTGTTTTTTCTCATTTTGAAAACTTTATAGGAATCTTAATTCTCCAATAAAATGATCTGAAAAGATCAATAATATCACTAAATAGACAAATTATTTATGTTTATCCTTTTGGTTAGGACAACAAGGTATTTATAACATGGCTCATCGTTAGATTAGCTCCAGCATGCACTTGGCTTATTGTATATATTTTAGTGAACTTTAATTGGACATTTGTATTGTTTTATTTAACTGAATAACTCTTTTGGGTGAAAAATGTTTGATTTTTACCGTTGGATACAAATACAGCTCTGTAGCTACAAGCTAAATTCAAAGCTAACTAGACAGTCAGTTGTTCATATCAATATAAGTTTTGTCAAGTATAAATATGGGATTGTAATTACCAGATTAGTCTGGAGGGTTAGTGTGTCGCCTTTCAGCCGAAGGGTTGCAGTTTCGATCAAGTAGCTTGTATAATCAAATCAACATTGCATTTCAATCCTTCCTTTTTTCCAGTCCTTCATCCAAGATTTTGAGAACTTCCAGCTAAAGATCAGGGACATGGACCGGCGTCTTGGATCAGTGGTTTCACAAGCATTTGATGATTGTCCTCTAACAGAATCAGCGTTCAAACTCATTGCCATGTTTGGATCTTTGTTGGAAAGGTGAAATGGTTCACATTGTTGACTTATTGCAGGGGACGCGACCTGAGGCTCCAGAGCCACATGCAGCTTTTTCATTGTTACGATACGGCTCTTATTAATTTTATTGCTACTGTAGCAAGTACTAAATAAGTTTAATACCCATGCATAAGTAATTGGCCAAAAATAGGTAACTTTTACTTATAAAGCAAGTAAAAACACCCAAAAATATGTTTTTAATGGCCAAAAATAGGTTAGTTTTGTTTAAAAACTGGACAAAATATATTTTTTTACTTTTAATTAATTATTTTTTTGACTAAAACGGACTTGAAATTTTTTAGACCGATCATTAAGCAGGACATGTGGCCGAAATATCCAGTCCTTCTCTCGATATTCCACACTGAACTGGATGAGGCGAAAGTGATTTTCGACCGTCAGATGGAAGCTGGGAAAGCAAATGATGGTAAAGTTAAAAGTTTAAGTTTAGATTACTCAGGGTGCTTATAGCTGGATGGGTGGAAAAACGGTTCTCATAAGAATTATTACGAAATACTGCTTTCACACTGACGAGAAATTTGAATAGAATATTTATGTTTATTCCTCTGAATGGAAAATCCAAAGGTCATTAACACACAGGCAATCGTCAGATCACTTCGCCGTTGGGTTACGGAAGCCATTGCAGTGTGTTGTGCATGATCACGTTTCCTTAATTTAGTAAAACTCATTAATCTGCTAGGTTCAGCAATGTCCTTTATATTACTGACATAGAAATAAAACTTTACAAATGCCTTACTGTCGTAAATGCAATAGTGCTAAAACTCCTAAAATTTTCAACTTCGCAGAATTCTTTTATTCTAATTCCTTAAAATGTATCTCAGGCTACTACCCAGTAAACAAGAACATGTCCTTGGTTTCTGGAGCTATGAAATGGGCAAAGGAGTTAAAAGCCAGAATTCAAAATCCCTACTCAAATTTCCGGTTGATAAGCCATCCGTAAGCCAATGCATTTTTACTCTTACTTATATTTTTAAGTTCTGTAAATATGATAGTTTGGAATATTTATGTTTATCCTAGTAAATGGGAAAACCAAAAGCGTTAACACACATGCATTCGTCAGATTTTGTCATGCCCATCGTCAGGTTACCGGTGCTATTGCAGTGTGTTGTGTTTGAATTAGAAGTTCCCTTTGTCAATTTGGTAGAACCCATTAATCAACTGGGTTCAGGCAATGTCCGTTAAAGTGCCTTGATCAAGGCCACAACTGACTAGCTAACCGGTCGGACTAATTTCTGTATTTTTTTTTAAATATTAATTTAATTTCTAATTTTTAGTTGCATATATGGCGAAGAAGGGCAGCGTATGGAAATGAAATACCAGCAGATGATGCAATTGCTGAAAGGGTGGGTTTGTGGATGTATTTTTCTGGTATTATAGTTTAGTAGTGTTTTAAATCATCAGAAAAAGATTTAGTGTTTGAAACCAATTATTAGATGTATGTATTTTTAAAAAAAGCAAGTTTCTTTATTTTAGAGAAATTTAAACAGGAACTGCCTTTAAACTGGAGAAATTTACTTATGTTGTATTAATTTGCCAAATGAGAAAACACTGCCTGTGGTATTACCTTACACCCACCACTAGGTTACCAAAGCTATTGCGATGTGTATGATTAAGTTGTAATTACAGTTTGTAGGTTTGGCACCACATCTTAATCTATGCTAAGTGCCAATCATAGGTAAACAAACATAAAGGAACCAAATACAAATTAAACCAACTTTTCCACAGATTTGAGGAACAGGTTTACCAAGAATGGACCAAATCAGTTGATGAGAGATCACAGTACAACCTCACTCAGCCATTGCTCACCAGGGATCCTGACACCAAACTAATCTCCGTCAATTTCAACCCACAGGTCTTGTGAATGTGGATTATCTGTTTTTTTACATGTTTGCATATTTAATGTGGCGTGATGATTTTGGGCAATTTTAATCCATGGGTGTTGTGAACATGAATTGTGTAAGTTTTTGCAGTTTATTACATGGTGGTATATATTTTGTTCCGCTTGGTCAGTTTTCTAGTTTAGCAGATTATGGTTAAATAAATTAATGGCTTTAACCGGGTTATTTCAGATGGTCAGTAACATTACTACACTAACATAATTATAATTTAAAATTACTTGCTCTAAAGACTTTGCTGTTTTTATTAATATTGTAAATCAATTATGGTACCAGCTGTTAAATACTGTGTTTAGACACAAAACATATGTTCTCCACCATGAATATGTTTTATTAAAGTACTAATTTTACATATTGTTTTATTTACACACTGTAACACATTTACCTATTGTCTAATCTGTTAGCACAAATTATTAGACACATTTTGTGAACCCTTATCTCACATATGACTGTTTTCCAATATCTCTTTTACATTATGTACCTATAAATAGCTTGAGTTGGCGTTAGATTACTCAATCTATTGTCTACAGTGTAACACATTTATATATTGTCTAAATCTGTTAGGTTAAATTATTATACACATTTTGTATGTATTAACCCTCACATATCACTGTTACCCAATACCCTTCTTACACTATGTATAAATAGCCTGAGTTGGCGTTCGATTACACAATCTATTGTCCACAGCTTGTGTCTGTGCTCCGTGAGGTAAAATACTTGGACAAAGGAGACAGTGATGAAATACCTTCAGAAGCCGCCCGGATTTTCGAAGCCAAAGAGTCGTACAGACAATATGTTGCTAACCTTGACCTTGCCCAGCAGTGGTATAACAAGGTAAGTCCAAAGTTTATTCAATAAATAAAAGGCTTTGAAAGTTGGAATTGGAAACGCTTTGTAAGTTTTCTTTGTGTGAAAATAGATTTTCAAATTTAAAAAAGGACCATTTCTTTATTCATTCATATAATATTATTTTAGTCACAACCAACAATGAAAAGAAGGATTATAAATACAAAACGAAGTGAACAGGATATGATATTAATGTTTATCTCTGTGAATGGAAAAACCAAGTGATGTTATTAAATGGGCAATCGTTAGATAACCTTGCGCCCACCAACGGGTTACCGGGGTTATTGCAGTGTGTTGTGTAGGATCCACATGTTCCTTCAATTTAGTAAAACCCATTTATCTGCAGGGATCAGGCAATGTCCTATAAGTGCCTTACCTTAGGCAATGTTCTTTGAATGCCTCTGCCCTAGCAACCCATCTTGTAACTGCAACCCTTTAGCTGAAAACCAATGCACTAACGTACCAGACTAAATTGCCAGACAATTTTTCAATGTAACTGAATTAATCTTCATTTGGTTGTATCTTTAGGCAAGACACTTAGTAGACATTAGATGAGCTGGGTGGATTAATTGGTTGATCTAAAACAGTAAAAACATCTGAATCATACACAACACACCAGCAAAGCTATAGTAACCCAATGGTGGGCATAAGTAGTGTAATGACGTCCTCTTTGATTTACCATTTAAGTGAATAAACACAATTATTCTAATTTTTATTTAATTCAACAACTTGGTTTCCTAACTACAAAAATCAACATCAAAACAAAGTCTAATCAACAATGACAGAAAATCAAACTTTCAAATAATTAACAAACTGAGAAAATAATGGAAAATCTGTGAGCGTCAAAAAATGCAAAGAATTTATATTACCAACATAGAAATGAAACTTTATAAATGCCTAACTGTCCTAACTGCAATATAGTGCCAAAAATCCTAATTATTCCAGCTTCGGAGAATTACTTTACTCTAATTCCTAAAATTTAATAATTTCATAATTTTAAAAATTTTTATATTCTTCCACAGACAAGAAACACGTTGCTTGATGTAGAGTTTCCCCTAGTGGAAGGCCAACTTAGCAGCATTGATGACAAACTCATGAAAGCCGAGAAGGAACTTTGTTGGAAGAGTGATGGTGAGTTGAATCTAGAGTTATGAATCAAAAGCACCAATGTAGTATATTTAAATCAGATTGTTTGTATTTTTTATTAGGATAGGGGGCAGGATATTCATGTTTATCCTTGTGAGTTAGAAAACCAAGGGGGTTAACAAAAGGGCAATTTTCAAATTACCTCACACTTACCGTCGGATTATCAGAGCTTTTGCAGTGTGTTGCGTACGAATCGCACGTTCCTTCAATTTGGTAGAACTCATTAATCCACTGGGTTAAGGCAATGTCAGTTAAGTGCCTTGACCAAAAAAGGCAACCAACTAGCCAGCGACCAGTTTTGAATCTGCAACCCTTTGGCTGAAAGATGGCACACTAAACCACCAGGCTAACAGCTTTAAAGGAGTAGTACTGCATAGTTATCTCACATTGTCATTCACCTTGTATTCTCCCAGGTGTGTGGGAATACATCGAACAAACGCGCGACCAAGTCCATGACCTTGAACTTCGGGTGCAGAAAGCCAAAGACAATGTTGTGAAAATCAACAAAATTATGTCAGAATGGGTTTTACCAGTGTTTGAGAGAAAAGAAAACAAAAAGGTGAATAAGATATTCCTCTCAACCTAAATTACAACAACATGTATTTATTTTTCTCAATTTTTTTAAAATTTACCATATTTTAGATTTATTGTATCTTCCATGCAGTTTTTCTCATATTGATTTAATATATCTCTCACCCAGGATGCCTTGCTTAATTTGGATGACAGGGAGGACAGGTTAAGTAAACGATATGCGATCATTCAAGAATGCGCAAACAAAGTCCATGCTCTATTGCAGGTACGTTCATAGACATATATTACACACATAGGGGTGTATTTAGGATATTCATGAATATCCCTGTGACTGGGAAAACGCAAGAGGCGTTAACGTACATGCAATCGTTAGATTACTTGTTTCCAAGGTCAGGTTACCGGAGGTATTGCAGTGTGTTGAGTATGATTGAGACATTCCTTCCATTAATCTGCTGGGTCCACACAATGTTTTTAAGTGCCTTGCCCAATGACATAACCGACTAGCTAGCGACCAGTTTCGCACCTACAACCTTTTGGCTGACAGGCGACGCACTAACCTATTAAGCTTACCGATCGGACAATAGTTCAACCCATTAAATGATTAAAAGCAAAATCTGTGAAGCGCGTTGCCTAAAGACACATTCAAATAACAAGCAGCTGCGTTCAAACACTCTATTGTAAAGCCAAGTATTGTACAGAAGTGATAAAAATATCCCATCCACATGTGAAGAACAAATATAGTAAAGAGGAAATATACGTGGAGAATAAAAAATGAAAAAAATATATATGTGGAGAATAAATGTATGTGAAGAATAAATGTAAGTGAATTTTTTAAAGGATAAATATATCCCATTCATTCACAGGAGAACCAGGAATTATTCAAAGCTTCCCCCGATAGCGAAGTATGGAAGGCTTACGTGAACTACGTGGACGACATGGTGGTGGATGGATGTTTTAATGCCATCGAGTGTTCAATGAAGTTCCTGCTCCACCAAACCGACCACCGACAGGGGCTTCCCCCATTATTCCAAGCTCAACTTGAACTGCATGCGCCTGACATGGTCTTTAAGTAAGTGAAACAAATTAATCTCAGTGGTCTAGGGCACTGGTTATCAACCTATTTACTGCGGCCCAGTAAGGGAAATGTTGATTGGGTGGGTTAGTACAACGCCTTTCAGCCGAAGGTTTGCAGGTTGAAACTGGTCGCTAGCTGGTCGGTTGTGTCCTTGGGAAAGACACTTAACAGAAATTGCCTTAGCCCAGCGGATTAATGGATTCTACCAAATTGAAGAATCGTGTCAATCATACACAACACACTACAATAGCTCCGGTAACTCGACTGTGGTCACGAGGTGATCTGACGATTGTCCGTGTGTTAACCCTTTTGGTTTTCTCATTAACAGAAATAAACATGAATATCTTATTCTATATCAAATTTTGAAAGTCAGTGATTCTCTTAATTTCCAGACCTTCATTGGACTTCGGCATGGGTGAAGGGTTTTTCGAAATGGTTGAGGAGTTGCTCACAGATATTTACAACCTGTCAACTCTTGTGAAACGGCTTTCCACTGACAATGGAATGGAGCATTATCATGTAAGTTGTATAAAAAGGGCTTTTGGGAAATAAGATCAAGTGTTCTGGTAGTTTTGTAAGTTCAACATATATTATGATAAAAATGTGTCTGCATGGCGACACATAGTTTATCAAAAAACGGCAGGTTTGGAGGCAGTGCGACCCTGAAAGAAAGTTTTGTTGTTGTTTTGAAATAAAATATAAAATAAAAAAAATATTTTTTTTTATAAAAAATTAAAAAAAATTATGAAAAATATTCTTCAATTACACTGTGATTTAGGCGGACATGATGGACATGGCTGAACTTTCGGAGATGAAAACTGAGATATTAGAACGAGTCCAAGCAGTGATGGACAAAGCATGTGAATATCGAAACGGGTGAGAAAGCTTTATTTATAGAATTCCAATATACATGAAATCTGTAGGTTAAAGACGATAAACCTTTTTTACTAAGGTGCATTGTTGTTTTTATGAATTTAAAATTACACGACCGTACATTCACGACAGTCTTATTAATTTAATGATTAATACCCCTCAGTTTTGACAACTATGCGTATCTGTGGGTGGATGATCGCAACGAGTTCATGAAGCAGTTCCTCACGTACGGCCACGTGCTCACTACAGAGGAGATTGAGGCGCACGCAGAAGATGGCGTGCCAGAGAACCCTCCAACTCTCGACATGTTCAAAGAACAGGTTTTTAATTTTAACATGCAAGCTAGTTTTACTTCTCGGTTTTAGGTTATTTTTTTAGTGAACAAATTTATGCTCAAACCCTCCAATCTTGGTATGTTTAAAGATA
This sequence comes from Ciona savignyi, assembly GCA_000149265.1. Taxonomy (NCBI): domain Eukaryota; kingdom Metazoa; phylum Chordata; class Ascidiacea; order Phlebobranchia; family Cionidae; genus Ciona; species Ciona savignyi. Next base: position 121,469 of record CH002980.1, on the reverse strand, counting down.
GGGTTCGTCTAGGTTTGACGCCCACATTTGCTGTAGTTAATATTTATATTTCCTTTTTGTTATTGATATTTAACCCCATCAAATCAGGTCGATCAGTACGAGAAGATCTACTGTGAAGTCGAAGAGATAAATCCGATCGCGATCTTCGATTCCTGGTTTCGAGTTGATGCCAAACCGTTCAAACAGGCTCTGCTCAACATCATCAAAAGATGGAGTTTCATGTTTAAACAACATCTTATTGACCATGTCACCAACAGGTTTGTGGAAATGAACAGGAAACTTTAATACGTGGCTGTATTAGGACAGTGGTTCCCATTTTCTTTAACAACATTATTTTACAGTTGAAATTTTTTGCTGTTACAACTTCTGCATTCATTTCTTTACAGTTTGTCAGACTTAGAAAAGTTCATCAAGGTTGTGGATAAGGGAATGGCAATTGAAGTGAACGAAGATTTGGATTATGACTGCTTGGTGGCACTCATTGAAAATCTGAGGGTAGGTTAACAACACTTGTCTCTGAATGGTCATATAGCAGAATGGGTAACTTTACTGTGGATAGGATAGGAAACGATATTCATGTTTATCCCAATAAAAGTGCCTTGCACAAGGACACAATCGACTAGCCAGCGACCAGTTTCGAACCTGCAACCATTCGGCCTAAAGGTGATTGACTAATCAACTAAGTATTGTGGCCAGACTAATTCTTATAGCACTCTGTATATAAAAACAAACTTAGTGTCGACTGTCAATAATGGGTTTAAAACTTATTCATGGGCAATTATTAAATACCAAGATATCATAATCGATTTGTTAGAGCTATTTGGAATAAGCAGTCTCTGTTTTCGTTCCAAAGCAAATTGATTTTTTTGATTTTTTGAGTAATGACGTGTTTCAACGGCTGTACGTTTTGCTACTCTTCCTCTTCCTGTGTCGTGATTTGATTCGTTTGCCACTCTTTAACCCTTTCACCACGACGGAACTTTTGCCGTTTTTGGCACTTTTGAGTAAGGTTGCTTTGACCTTGTTTGCTGTGAATACTGTTGGACTTGGAAAAAAATAATCTGTTACAAAGTTGTCCAGTATAAAATTTTCTACAAATTGGTATTTTTATTTTTTTGATGACGTCGTAGAATTTGTAATGACGTCATAATCAGTAATTAATACTCTAATTACTTGTTAATGGTAGCTTGTAGAAGGTAGTAATGTATTACAAAGTTGTCCAGAATGAAATTTCCTACAAAGTTACGACTTTTATTTTTTGATGACGTCAACTATGCATGATGACGTCACACAAAACTGACAAATATGGCATTTCATCACCACAATCACTGTCGGCCTCGTTCATGCTGGCAGCCTGATCGGCGGTAAACTACCGCGAAGTTGCCATATTTCTTTTGGATATCAAATAATAGTTGAATAACAAACAAAACAAAGACGAAAAAATGAATAAATATCAACAGTAATTAGAAAGGGCAAAAAATGAAATTGCACAGGTTTTGACTAATCTCTTTTCCCATTCCAATGCAAAAGATCTAACCTAGGTTGTCCCCGTGAGACGGGCAGTGCAGCCGACATAACACAGCCAATTGTTAGATAACTTGTACACATAATTGGGCTTTTAGAACTAATGCAGTGTTTTAAACAGTATAAGAGCCAATAGGTATTATTCAAATTATAATTTATTGGGATAAGACAAGTCTACTTAGTGTCTTGCCCAAGGAAAATACCAAGTAGCTTTTAACGCTTCAATACCAATCAACTAGTTGGACTAACCCATCCATAAAGATAATAATTCTTTCTGTTTGTAGGATGTGAAATCGAGGCAAAACACAACAGATGAGATGTTCGAGCCACTGAAACAAACAATCGAACTTTTGAAAACTTACGACCAAGAAATGTCTGAAGATATCCATAAACAACTCGAGGTACAGTTTTCTATTGGGATTTTCTTATTTTATATTAAGTACAAGGTTTAAGTGCATTATTGTCAAAATTATCAACATTTTGTTATATTTCTATCAAATACAGGAATTTTGTTATATTTACAGAAATCTTCTAACATTATTTGAAAAATTTCATTTCAATAAAATATATTTCATTGCAATTTATGTTAGTTTTTGTACTTGGCTTTTTAAAACTGTGTCGTGCAGTTTTGTTTCTGTTTTTTGTTTCATTTCAAGTTTGATTGACATTTATCATTACCATATCAGGAGCTTCCGGAGAAATGGAACAACACAAAGAAATGTGCGGCAACCGTCAAGCAAGCTGTGGCGCCTCTGCAGTCGAATGAAGTTGCCATACTTAGAAGGAAATGTAGCTCATTTGATGTGAGTTATGCTTTCATCGGTTCTGTTTATGGGTTAAAAATAGTTTCTTTAATTTCACATTGAACAGTGACCTGTCCCGACCGATTTGTCTGGTGGATTAGTGCGTTTTCTTTCAGCCGAAAGACAGTGCGAAACTAGTTGCTAACTAGGTGGTTGTGTCCTTGAGCAAGGCACTTAATAACCATTACCTGAACCCAGTGGAATTATGGGTTCTACTAAATTAAAGAAACATATGAATCATGCACAACACATTATGATAGCTCTGGTAACCTGAGGATGGGCGTGAGATGATCTGACGATTGCTCATGTGTTAACGCACTTGATTTTCTCATTCACGGGTATAAACATATCCCGTTATATTCTGTCCACAATGGATTGATCATTAAACAAGTGTCTCCAAATAAACTTTCCTACATCAGGTTCAACAACATGAGTTCCGCGAACGCTTCAGGAAAGACGCTCCGTTCCGATTCGCAGCCAACCGTCCGTACCAAACCCTTGACCATTGTCACATGGAGATAACAGGGATGGAGAACGAGATGAAGCGACTTTACGAATCGGCCGCCATTTTTGAAATCAATGCTCCAGACTTTAAACAAATTAAACAATGCCGACGAGAGGTGAAGATTAATTATGTCTGAACACTAGGATTGATGGGTTGTATCAAATTGAAGGAAAGTGTGAATCATGTACAACGTACTGCAATATCTCCATTAACCTATGTGTTAACCCCTTGGTTTTTCCATTTAACATGAATAACCTACCATTTCGTTGTCACAATTTGTAAAACAACTTTGGAATTCATTTTTTTTATTCGTTTTTTTAGACAGGTTTTCTTTACCAAAACCTAAAAATACAAATTACCATACAAATTAGAATGTAATATTACACAGGCAGTATTAAAAACACATTGGGAAATTCATTCGATAATATTTTTGTCATTAAATGTTCATTTTTTCATTAGCATTTATATTGAATAATTTATAGTCACTTGAATTTTATTAAAATAAACAAAAATTATAATTATTATTTCAAGAAGATAAATATTAATGTTATTACAAGGGAAACTTATTATACATGCAAACAGGTCATGCTAATACCCCCCCCCCCCCCCTCCTTAGGTAATTCTTCTCAAATCACTCTGGGACATGATCACCCTTGTAAAAACGAGCATAGAAGATTGGAAGAAGACAAAGTGGGCAAATATCAATGTGGAACAGATGGAGCTCGATTGTAAGAAATTCGCCAAAGACATTCGTGCCTTGGATAAAGAGGTGAAAAATGTTTAATTTTAATTTTTAATTATTACTGTATAATAATTCCCCAAAATCGTGCAACAAATTTAATTCAATTGAAATCCACTTTTTATAGATAGTTGAATAGCCAAGATTAAAAACATATCCAAGATTATTTCTTTGGTCTTAGGACAACTTTCTTTACACAATACAATGCTAAGGTTTATTATTGCTATTGTATTTATGGCTTAAATAGCTTAATTTTTAACTTTTGAAAATTAATGAACTAAAAAAATTAATGTTTAAAAATGAATGAACTAAATAAGATTACAGTAATCATAACAATAATTTTTTTGTATTTTGCCAGAGTTTTAAATTGATTTTTCTACCCCATTAATTTTAATTTTATGTTAGCAAACCACTCAATTCTAAAACAAGACTTAAATTGTTTAATGTGTGCATATCCTGTATCCACAGATGCGAGCATGGGATTCATTCGGTGGACTTGACTCAGTGGTGAAGAACATGTTGACGTCTCTTCGAGCTGTCAGCGAGCTACAGAACCCGGCAATCAGGGACAGACATTGGCAGCAGCTCATGCAGGCAACCAAGGTTTGATCACTTTTATATTTTGATTGCAAAATACATACTAAATAGTGGACTTGAGTGTGTTCACTGTTATGCAGCATGTTCCTCCAGGTAATTACTGCAGCCCTTTGTAATTTTCTATTTAAACCAATGAATCTGGGCAACAGGACTTGCACATACGTAAATAATCCATCTCAACTAAAGCATGAACTGAACCAACATGTCTTAGGATAGAATATTCATGTTTATCCCCCCATGAATGGGAAAAGGGTTAACACATGGAAACTAATTTAAAAAAGTTCTATTGTTTTATTGGCTAGAACATCGAAGGGTTAACACACGGGAAATCGTAAGATTACCTGGCTCTCACCGTTGGGTTAGAAAAGCTATTCCAGTGTGTTTGATTCACCAGTTTCTTTAATTCGGTAGAACACATTAATCCACTGGGTTCAGGCGATGTCCATTAAATGCCTTTCCAAAAGACACAACCTACTATGTAGTGACCAGTTTCGAACCTGCAACCCGTTGGACTTCCCAGGTGAAATTCTCGATGGACGAGGACACTACGCTCGCCGACCTCCTGATGCTCAACCTCCACAACTTCGAGGATGAAGTTCGAGGAATCGTCGACAAATCCGTCAAGGAAATGGGGATGGAGAAGGTAGGATTGGTTATCATGATAAGGATGTTAGTTGGTTAAAAAATTGTATTTGTGGTATTACTATTTTAAAAGAAGTAGCATTTAATATTTTTGAAATAAATATTTAAATAAAAATCATATTTTATCATATTTTACAGTACGGCCGCGTGGCCGAATGGTTAACACGACTGATATATATACCAACTTACATACAAAAAATAGTCTTGGCAACGAGCCAATCCTGAGTTCGAAACTAAGCGCGGTAAAAATGATTGAATTAAGCTTACAAAATTCGAAAATCATTTGCTCAGATATTGAAAGAACTTGACATCACTTGGGGCAGCATGGAGTTCAAATACGAACCCCACACTCGTACCAAGATCCCCCTTCTTCAGTCAGATGAGGAACTGATTGAAACATTAGAAGAAAACCAGGTAAAATTACCAAAAGGGTTACAGGTTTGTAACTTGCCTTTCAACCAAAGGGTTACAGATTTGTAACTGGCTTTCAACCGAAGGGTTACATATTTGTAACTGGCCTTTCAATCGAAGGGTTACAGATTTGTAACTGGCCTCTTAACCGAAGGGTTACATATTTGTAACTGGCCTTTCAATCGAAGGGTTACAGATTTGTAACTGACTTTAAACCGAAGGGTTACATATTTATAACTGGCCTTTCAATCGAAGGGTTACAGATTTGTAACTGGCTTTCAACCGAAGGGTTACATATTTGTAACTGGCCTTTCAATCGAAGGGTTACATATTTGTAACTTGCCTTTCAACCGAAGGGTTACATATTTGTAACTTTCCTTTCAACCGAAGGATAACATATTTGTAACTTTCCTTTCAACCGAAGGATAACATATTTGTAACTGGCCTTTCAACCGAAGGGTTACATATTTGTAACTGGCCTTTCAATCGAAGGGTTACATATTTGTAACTTTCCTTTTAACCGAAGGGTTACAGATTTGTAACTGGTCTTTTAACTGAAGGGTTACATATTTGTAACTTGCCTTTTACACGAAGGGTTACATATTTGTAACTTGCCTTTCAACCGAAGGGTTACATATTTGTAACTGGTCTTTTAACTGAAGGGTTACATATTTGTAACTGGTCTTTCAACTGAAGGGTTACATATTTGTAACTTGCCTTTTACACGAAGGGTTACATATTTGTAACTTGCCTTTCAACCGAAGGGTTACAGATTTGTAACTGACCTTTCAACCGAAGGGTTACATATTTGTAACTGGCCTTTCAACCGAAGGGTTACAGATTTGTAACTGGCCTTTCAACTGAAGGGTTACATATTTGTAACTTGCCTTTTAACCGAAGGGTTACAGATTTGTAACTGGCCTTTTAACCAAAGGGTTACAGATTTGTAACTGGCTTTCAACCGAATGGCTTTCAACCGAAGGGTTACAGATTTGTAACTGGCCTTTTAACCGAAGGGTTACAGATTTGTAACTGGCTTTCAACCGAAGGGTTACAGATTTGGTATAATAGATAAAAAAGGTGTGGCTGTTTAACATTAATTTAATAAAAAGAAATTGCCACAGAAAAATTTAAATCAAAATTAATTAAATTAAAATCTTGACAAAAAGTGTGCAAGCATGACCCAGTACTGAGAGGGAGCCGACTTTATAAGATTTACCTGACACTTTGAAACACCCAGGTCCAACTCCAAAACCTGATGACGTCAAAATACATCGGTTACTTCCTCGACCAAGTATCCACTTGGCAGAAGAGTCTTTCCACGGCTGATTCCGTGATCACCATATGGTTTGAGGTCCAACGTACCTGGTCATACTTGGAAGCCATCTTCATTGGATCGGAGGACATCAGGTCACAACTTCCGGAAGATTCTAAGAGATTCGAAGGAATCGATATTGACTTCAAGGTCAGTTGGCTAGCTGGATATGATATGATAATTAAAGTTATCCCTGCGAATGGGGAACTGTTGGGTTACCGGAGCTATTGCAATATGTTGTGTATGATTCCAACATTTCCTCAATATGGTAGAATCATTGCACTGTGCATAAACGAGTAAGGATCTGGAGAAAAAACTAAAATCACCACAAAAATCTGGTAAATTGTAAATTTTTGATAAAATAAATACAGTTGGACAAAACATTTTATCAAATTTTTCCACTAAAGTAATGCTGCAATGTGTATTAATCTCTACTCACAACAGGAATTGGTTGCCCAAATGGAAGCTACACCCAATGTGGTAAAGGCCACCAACAAGCCAGGTTTATATGACAAGTTGGAAGACCTGCAGAACCGACTTGCGCTGTGTGAGAAAGCACTAGCTGAGTACCTGGACACCAAGCGACTTGCGTTTCCCAGATTCTACTTCGTGTCTTCTGCTGATCTGCTTGATATCCTGTCTAATGGTGAGTTTGAAACTATTCCTCCATGGAATAATGCATAGGAGAGGATGTTTCATATTTATCACCGTGAATGGGAAAACCAAGGGGCGTTAACACACTTGTAACTGTCAGATCACCCTGCACCCATCGATGGGGTATATTTTATGCTATAATTCAATCCCACAAATATATGTGTTAATCTATGGACGTTGTATGTTAGATATTTTACCTGTTTAGTTTTTTTATTTTTTGCCCTAGTATTAAAAAATGGCAAACGAATCAAATCATGACACAGGAACACGAAAAGACGGCAAAACAAAGAGTCGTTAAAACACGCTATTTGAAAGAAAATGGACATAACTAAATAAATATAGCAGACGCGGCCGCCAAACCTACAATACTGTTAAAAACAATACTGTTAAAACAAAAATGAATTAACATGATATAAAGCTCTGGAGAAGAGTGTGTGGTAAATCGCGACCAGTAATGAGGGTAGCTTTAGGAGACTTAATATTCCTTATTTAAATAAACCTTAACTACCATACTTTTGCCGTTTTATCCTGCCTCCTTAACTTGAAATGATTGTGCTATTCTTCTTTATTGTAACGAAGAAGCAAAAAAACAAAATAAATAAAATTTAAAAATCCCCTTCCCAGGTACCAACCCTGTTGCCGTGTCCCGCCATCTGGCTAAGTTATTTGACAACATGGCTCAGTTGAAGTTTAAACCAGACGATAGTGGAAATCCGACCAAAACTGCTCTTGGAATGTTCAGCAAAGAGAAAGAGTAAGTAAATGTGAAACTTCTTAACAAAGTTTGTTTTTGCTGATGTTAATTGTGTAACAAACTATTTTCTTTGTTTTTTAAGCAAAGTTTTTTAAAATTGTCATTTTTTAATTTATTCCGAACGTAATTTTTTTTTGCTACTTAAAACATTTAACTCAGCTTACTAGACCCATTTTATTCAAAATAACAGTAAAAAACACTAACATTTAAAGAATAAATATTCGTCCAGCCGGTTGGTATAGCGGTTAAGTGCGCCGCCTTCCAACCGAAAAGTGGTAGGTGCGAAACTGGTCGCTAGCTAGTCGGTTGTGTCCTTGGGCAAGGCACTTTACGGACATTACCTGAACCCAGTGGATTAATGGGTTCTACCAAATTGAAAGAACGTGTCTATCATATACTACACACTGCAATAGCTCGACGATGGGCGCGAGGTGATCTGACGATTGCCCGTGTGATAACCCACTTTGTTTTCCCATTCACGGGGATAAACATGAATATCCTATCCTGTCCTATATTTTATTTTAAATCAAGATCAAAATTTTTTTAAAATCAAAATAACACTAAAAAACACATTTCATTTATAAACAATAACATTCTATTTGAAATCACTGAAATCCCTACATAGATACGTTGAATTTGACACCCCTTGCGAATGCGTTGGACCTGTGGAGACCTGGTTGAACACTCTCATGGAGATCATGCGATCCACCGTCCGCCAGCAGATGACAGAGGGGAATGTCACTTATGAGGAGAAGCCAAGAGAACAATGGATTTTCGACTACCCAGCTCAGGTGAGTTAGCATAGGATATTCATGATTATCCCTAGAAAGCCAAAGGGGGTCATCACACGAGCAATCGTCAGATCACCTTGTGCCCACCTTCTGGTTACCGAAGCTATTGCAGAATGTTGTGTATGATTCACATGTTTCTTTAAGAAAGTAGAACCCATGAATTCGCTGGATTTAGGCAATGTCTGTTAAGTGCCTTGCCCCAGGGCCCCAACTGTGAATAGCTGTGACCAGTTTGAACCTTTAGCACTTTGGTCGAAAGGCACATACTAACCCACTGAGCTAATCGAAGGGACTTTGTTGAAATCACTGTTGTTTATCAGCATCTGTCTTATGTCATAAAATGACATATGTTCACTATAGTATGATATTCGCTTTTTTATATATTTTGGTTCATCCACTAGATTCAATTTTTTTTCAACTCTCGCTATCAGAGTCTTAGAGTGGCTTAAATACAAACAAAACTTTTATTCAGGTTAAATATACTAAGAGCTTGGTAGTTTAACATTATACTTTCAGGTTTCACTGCTTGGCACTCAGATATGGTGGACAACTGAGGTTAATATATCTTTTTCAAGGCTGGAGGAAGGCTATGAAAATGCCATCAAGGATTACTACAAAAAGCAGGTAAAGGGTTTTAGCTTTGAAACTGATCGCTAGCTAGTCAGTTGTGTTCTGGTCAAGGTCAAGGTACTTAACAATGAATATTGTTTCCCTTTTACGTACTTACTAACTGCTGATTTTTCGTTATCGGTCAGAAGATCCATAACATGGATCTTAATCATTAGAATATTCTGTGTTGCAGTGGGTTGCTTAAAATCTATTACAAAGCGCTGCCTTTTCTATTATTGATTTTTGTTTTATTTCAGATCAACCAACTAAACACATTGATTGGTTTGTTGATTGGAAACTTGACAAGCAACGATCGTCAAAACATTATGACAATTTGTACGATTGACGTGCACGCCAAGGATGTTGTGGGGAAACTGATCGATCAGAAGGTAGGATTAAACTACGTAATTTTTCTATGTGGACACCTTCATAGATTAACAAATATATTTGTGGGATGGAACCATAGCAAGAAATATAATAAATATCATTTAAGGACATAATACTTTAAAATTTTAATCACAAAAGACTCTTTAAGACAGTGGACTTTATTTAAATAAAAAAAAATCTTTGAAAATGTATGGTATGGATGTTTATCAAACAGTTAAAGGGGTACATTACCTATAACAGTGGTCTTTTTTTCTCAGGATTGGCAGTGTGTTGTGTTATCGCAGCGTCAAGTTTTAATTTACAGGATAATCCACCTTTCTTCCCACCAGATTGACAGCGCCCAGGCTTTTCTCTGGCTGTCCCAGCTTCGATTGAGATGGGATGACAAACTGAACCACGTCTTTGGCAACATCTGCGACGCCCAGTTCATGTATTCATACGAGTATCTAGGTTGCACACCACGTCTGGTCATCACTCCATTGACTGACAGGTAGCTGGATGGTAGTATGTTTACCTTGTCTGACAGATTAATCTGCTGGGTTAATGCAACGACTTTCAACCGAAGGATTGCAGATTGCCCGTGTGTTAACCCCCTTGCTTTTCCCATTCACAGGGTTAACATAAATATCCTATACCTTGCAGAAGTGTAATACGGCCAAGAAAACTATCACTTTATAACATGTTTTTTTTTCCGGTAGATATACTTACACTTTATAAACATACCCGATACCTCCAACCTTTAATTGTTGAATGGCAAAACATAATTAATCATATCACCCCCCCCCCCCCCCACAGATGCTACATCACCCTCACCCAATCTCTCCACTTAACGATGAGTGGGGCACCAGCTGGACCAGCAGGGACGGGAAAGACCGAAACCACCAAGGATTTGGGCCGAGCGCTCGGTATCATGGTCTACGTCTTCAACTGCTCAGAGCAGATGGACTACAAATCAATCGGCAACATCTACAAGGTAATGATGGAGTTTTTATATCAGGTTTTTCGAGATTAAAAGAAATTATTATTTTTTTATTAGGATTAAAAGAAAATATTTTCTTTAGAGCAAAAGAAAATAACTAGATTAAAAGATTAAACCAAAATAGAAAGAAACACTAGATTAAAAGAAAATATTTTTCTTAAGGTGTAAAAACACATGCTCTTCAAAATACCACATGCTCACAGTCTGGTGTTCAAGAGCTATAACTATGTGTTGTATATAATAGTTTTGTTATTTTTCTTTAACTCTTATATTTCACTGGGTTTAAGTGCATTTGATTGGTATACATGATACCAGTAAGAGGCTTGTTTCTATCCCACAACTGTCAACACTATACTTCAGTGAACTCTATTTCCCCTGCTTTAATGTGGTCTTTACTAACTTGCCCTTAATTCATTGTGATTTTGTTTTGGTTTTATGCCATGACATTTTACCGTTTTTTCCTAATTTTCTAATATTTTAACTGTTTGTTTGTTGAATTATTGTTTTAAAAACGCGAAAAGAAAATAAACTGAACCTTACTTTCCAGGGTCTTGCACAAACTGGTGCGTGGGGTTGTTTTGATGAGTTCAACCGAATCTCAGTTGAAGTGTTGTCAGTTGTAGCTGTCCAGGTATTAATCTCACTTTTATCCTTCGTTTGCACATTTGGTGTGTTATGTCATTTTACTAAATAATCATATTTCGAAAAAATTGAAAAAAATACTGAAAAAAACTGAAAATAAATTGAAAAACGAATAAACTTTTTATCGAATTGAAAAACCATATTCCGAACTTCTTTTACAACTTTATTTAGCTGGTTATTTTTTAGAATAAATACATAATTTTGCCTATTCTAATTTTTATCACATATTATGTTTTTGGTTATTACCATGCTGTGTAGGAAATTGAAACCTGTTAGTTTTGCAATAGTATCTGTTAGGTTTGACTGGGTTTATTGGCAATGTCCAGTAAGTTAATGCAATCATCCAATATTTCTAATGAAGCTGTGTTTTTAAATTAATGGGGTGATGGGATATTTATGTTTGTTCCCGGTTTAATGGGAACCCAAAGGGGGTTAACACACGGGCAATCATCAGATCACTTTGCGCCCATCGTCGGGTTACCGGTGATATTCCAGTGCATTCCTTCAATTGAGTAAAACCCATTATTTCCCTAAGTTTAGGCAATGTCCTTTTAGTGCCCCATG
>CH002980.1:81480-92257 GCA_000149265.1 Ciona savignyi | reverse complement strand
GCAGCCGCAGGGTTATGTGCATGGACGATTAACATCGTCAATTTCTATGTCATTTTCTGCGATGTTGAGCCCAAGAGGATTGCACTCGCCAAAGCAAACGCCGACTTGCAAGCTGCTCAAGACAAGCTCGCGGTCATCAAGAACAAAATTGCGGTATGTGAATATGAATTGTGTACAGTTTTACAGTTTTTGTAATTTTATTCCCACTGTTGTCAGTCTGCAGATTTTCCCTATGCAGTTTCGCATACTTGTCCCATGAAGTGTAATAAATGCGGTAACTTAAACGAATGAACACAATATAAATCATACGAAACAAGGAATAATAAACACAGAGAATATAAATTGAATACCTGAGTTTAGGGGAATTGTAGTAACAATCAGTTCACTACATTGCAATTTCTAATATTTATTATTACAGCTTTAGGTTGGTGCTCACAACAACCTCTATATACAACCAATTCGAAAGGGTCACAAATAATACTAAAGTAATGAACTAAAACCACGCCTTACACATGTACAAAGATAAAGAGAACAAAGGATAAAAAGCCAAATTAGATAAAATAATATAGTCACAAAAATATAAAATGATAAATAAAAACAACAAAAACTCTCGCATCAACACCTATTTTTAGGTGCTGAATTCGAACTTGGCGGAACTTACAGCTCAGTTTGAAGAAGCTACGGCTGCGAAACTGAAGTGCCAACAGCAGGCGGAAGCAACACAACTCACCATATCCCTCGCCAATAGGTAAGATGGGATGCCTGGTTGTTTGTGTCTCTAAGCTTGGCAAATAACAAGTCAGACTGATTAGTCTGGTGGGTTTGTGCGATGTCTTTTTGCCGAAAGGTTGCAGGTTCGAAACTGGTCGCTAGCTAGTAAGTTGTTTCCTTGGGCAAGACACTTAGCAGACATTGCCTGAACACCATGGAATTCTAGCTAACGGAAGAAACGTCTGAATCATACACAACACACTACAATAGCTCCGGTAACCCGACAATGATCTCACGATTGCCTGTGTGTTTCCTATCCAAGAGAATAAACATGAATATCCTAATTCAAATGACCGAATAAATCCAGAATCAATAATATAATCATCACCACAGATTGGTAGGTGGGCTGACCAGTGAAAATGTCCGTTGGGCTCAATCAGTCCAGAACTTCCGAGAACAGGAGTCAAAACTTACAGGGAATGTTCTGCTTGTTACCGGTAAATTTGTTGTTTTAAAATGGAAAATTAATTATTCTTAGTTTTTCAATTAGAAAATATAACTTAGAAAAATTTATTTTTGGTTAGTTTATTTACCTGGCATTCTTCATTTCCAAAATAAAAGAGAATACTGAAAAATTGGCCTTTTTTATATTTTCCCTGATATCGGGAATTCTCCTCAAGTTTTTATAAAAAATTAAAATTGGAGCCAAACTATCAGCGATAACTCAAAAATGAGGACATTTTTTGTTGAAAAAGTTACGGCAAACTAGCGTCATGCCAGTTAGAAGTTAGTTAACGTCATGCCAGTTAGAAGTTAGAACAACCTGAGTCGATAACGTGTTCATGCCAATCACCTGGCTATAGGACATGCCTGTCACCAGCGTTACGCAAAAAAAAGAAAAAAAACAGTAAAATCATAATGTCCATAAATATAAAGGGAGCTCATAAATATAATATACTGTTGCTACATATGTGTAAAAATCATCAACAAAATGTTTGTAAATATATCATACCTCTATGCTCTATACTTAGCAACTCAACACTATTATCATACTTAACTCATTCTGTGCAATTCCAGCTTTCGTGTCTTACGTCGGCTACTTCACCAAATCGTACAGACTAAGACTGATGGACGAACTGTGGCTTCCGTTTATCAAGTCTCTACCGGTGCGTGGTCTGCCAACCGTGTTTATTTATTAAATGTCATTTTTATTTTTTATCTTATTTTTATTCCTGATGATGTCATTTTTTATAACATGAGCTGAATACATCAACTTTTGGTTAATTGTTTATCTGTTTCAATCTCTACCTGGACATTTCTATCTGATTGGCACAGTGGAAGAAAAGGATATAGGATAGTTATGTTCATCCCAGTGAATTGGAAACCAACGGGGTTAACACACCAGCAATCGTCAGATCACCTCCCACCCACCGGGTTACCGGAGCTATTACAGTGTGTTGAGTATGATTTAAATGTTCCTTCAATTTAGTAGAACCTATTTTGCTGGATTTAGGCAATGTCCGTTAGGTGTCTTGCCCAAGGATACTGACTAGCTAGCGACAAGTTTTAAATCTTTAATCTTTTTTCAAAAGGCGACAAACTAAACAGCATCATCAAGTGGCACAAGCCAAATGCCCGATTAGTTATTTGTTGTAACATTTTTGGATTCCAATCCGCAGGTTCCGATTCCCATCACAGACGGTCTGGATTACATATCATTGTTAACCGATGAGGCTGATATTGCTGCGTGGAATAATGAAGGACTTCCATCTGACAGAATGTCCAATGAAAATGCCACAATTTTGGTGAGAAAATATACATATGATATTTAATAAATCTAAATCTATGTAATAGATTATATTTGTGCTTTAAACATTTGTTAAATAAATACATTTTATAAAATTTGACTAAGACAACCAAGAAATAGCGATGCGGTGGTTTGACCAAGACAACCATTTTAACCGACAAAATAAGGAAAATTTGATACCTCTTATCCAAACACTGTTTAAATAACAAGAAGTCAGTTTATTTTACCACTGTGGTGTATTTAACCACATACTGCGCACGCAAAGCTAATGGAGAAATGGCATCACAGTGGTTTGGCCAAGACAAAAGTTTTCTTTGAATAAATTTGAATCATTTTTTTGAACAGACCAACTGTCAGAGATGGCCACTGATGGTGGATCCACAGTTGCAAGGAATCAAGTGGATTAAGAATAAATATGGAAAAGATCTGAAAGTCATTCGTATTGGACAAAGAGGGTAAATGCAACTCACTATGAATAAATATGTTTGAAGTATAATTTTTATATCTCGAAACAAAATAGAATTGTTTATAAAAGTGATTTTTCCGGGACAAATATAATAATAATTTTTTCGATAAATGACATTATACCCTGCCAGGTAAACCACATTTCAAATTTTTATTTCATCTCCCAGTTACCTGGACACCATAGAAAATGCACTGGGCGTGGGAGATCCAGTCTTGATTGAAAATATTGAGGAATCTGTTGATCCCGTACTGGGTCCTCTTCTTGGCCGTGAAACAATCAAGAAAGGAAGGCAAGTTTTTGTTTTCCGTTTTTTTACTTAGCTTGTAAAAAATATGGGTATCATAATTTTTTGTTTTAAAAATTTAACATTGTCTAATGCTGTAAATGAAAGACACAAATTTCAGTTGCTTAGTATCTTGCTGAAATACACCACTAACTAGCTAGCTGCCTTGAAAATTAAAAATCTTAAAAAAATTAATTATACTTATTTTTGAACGTTTTAATATTTTTTATTTTTTATTTATTGATCTTTTTAAAACATCTGCACTCAATTTATGATGCTATTCGACTTTTCACTCAGATACATCAAGATAGGGGACAAAGAGTGCGAGTATCATCGGGATTTCCGCCTCGTACTGCACACCAAGCTCGCCAACCCTCACTACCAACCTGAGATGCAGGCGCAGTGCACTCTCATCAACTTCACCGTCACCAGGGATGGGTTGGAGGATCAGTTGTTGGCCGACGTGGTTGGGATGGAACGTCCTGATTTGGAGGCTCTCAAGGTATTTATGGTTGGAATCAAAGTGGGATAGGGTAGCCCTTTCGTGTTTATCCCCATATATGGGAAACCCCAGGGAGTTACCACATGGCAATCATCAGATTACCTCGCGTCTATCATCGGGTTATCGAAGCTATTGCAAGGTGCTATGATTTTCACATTCCTTTATTCAGTAGAACAAAACTGAGCTATCAATCCTTTGGTTATAAGACAACACACTAACCCACCAAGCTCATCGATCAGACAATAATAACATCAGTAATCGCAACATATTTCCATGACCTTGTTGTAAGAATATTTCTTTTGTCCTCTATCTGTATCTTATAAATAGGGGCTGATTAATGTGAACAATTTAATGCATATTTATATTCGATGTGGTTGAACTCCAGTCACCCAAACTAACAATCTTCCGCAGCTTGACCTCACCAAGCAGCAGAACGACTTCAAGATTACGTTGAAGAGATTGGAGGATGATTTGTTGGCTCGTCTTTCTGCCGCTTCTGGAAACTTCCTCAGTGATACAGCTCTTGTGGAGAACCTGGAAAACACCAAGAAAACAGGTCCGGAAATTTTTGTGGATTTTATCTTAGATGTGGATTTTTCATTTTATTATTATTTTATTAGTTATTTCATATTATCTTCTAACTGAACACAAACGGTGCAGCTAACTTTTGCTGCATCCTTTGCTGTACATTACTGTATTATTACTGTAAATACTGTAGTTTTGGTTAAATTCAGATGTCAGCATAAAAGAGGTCCGGACATTTTTGTGGATTTTTATTTAAAACATTCCAATGGTGCCATAATGCTTAGTTTTGTTTAAACACCTAATATGTGCAGCTGGAGAGGTGGAGCACAAAGTAAAGGAAGCCCAGACCACAGAACTGCAGATCAACGAAGCCAGGGAACACTACAGACCAGCTGCAGCCCGTGCATCATTGCTCTACTTCATACTGAACGACCTCAATAAGATCCACCCCATGTATCAGTTCTCACTCAAGGTAAGAAGTGGACTGTTTACCTTGAATTATCGATGTGAATGGAAAAACCAATGTGGTTAACACATGGGTAATCGTCAGCGCATCACTTTGCCAGATTACAGCCTACCATCGGAGCTATTGCAGTGTGTTGTATATGATTCACACGTTCCATCAACTTAGTTTTAAAACCCATTAATCCGCTGGATTCAGGCAATGTCTGTTAAGTACATTGTCTAAGACACGATCGATTAACTAGCGACCAGTTTCGAACTGGTAACCTTTCGGCTAAAATGCGGTGCACTAACCCACCAAGCTATTCAGTTAGATTGTCCTTTAATAGATCGTGCTTTCAAATTGTATGCATCACACAACACACAGGGTCTATATCTCATAACGATGTATTGTTCACAGTCATTCAGCATTGTGTTTGAGAAAGCTGTGAAAAAGGCGGAACCCGACGAGAATTTGAAGAACAGAGTGAAGAACCTGATCACGTCGATCTCATTCTCGGTCTTTCTCTACACCACTCGTGGACTGTTTGAGAAGCACAAGATCATCTTCACTGCTCAGATGGCTTTCCAGGTGGATAGCTTACTTAGTTTTGTTCTTATGAATAGGATGATGACATTATTACAAGTGATCTGATTACCAGGTGCTGAATGGTTTGACATTTAGTTTGGTTTGTTCATTTTTTTTTCCCAGTATTAAATTGGAAAATTAGGCGAATTACGATACAGGAACGGTAAAAGACGGCAAACAAACAATCAGTGAATTACAAAATTGAAAAAAGGATTTAAATAAATAAATATGAGGCTGCCAAACCTAGGCGAAAAACAATACTATGGAAACAAAAATAAATTATAATGATATAGAGCCCTGAGGACATACCACCCATAAAACGTTTTTTCCCCTTTCTAGATCCTTCTGATCCAGAAACTGATCAACCCAGTTGAGCTGGATTTCCTGCTCAGATTCCCCTCCCAAATGAACGTGACAAGTCCAGTGGATTTCCTCAGCAACCATTCTTGGGGGGCAGTCAAGGTAACATTTCTTATTCACAGGCTTTCATAAACTTCGTTATACTGACTTTCTTATCCATAAAATATAATAATTTTTGTTTTAATATTATCAAAAAATGAGATTATTGTAAAATTTTTTCTTTAAAATTTAAACCAATGTTGCTTTTCTTTTAATAATGTAAAGTTATTTTAATAATGTTTAATAATGTAAAAATTTTAATTTAATTTCTTTTAATAATGTAAAAATTTAAACCAATAGTCTTTTTAAAATGTTTCCCTAACATAATTAAAGCAGTGTTTACCGTGAAAAAATTAAGCCAGTGTTTCCCCACAGCTTCTTTCTGAAATGGAAGAATTCCGCAACTTGGATCGGGACATCGAGGGATCAGCGAAGAGGTGGAAGAAACTGGTGGAAAGTGAGGCTCCGGAGAAGGAGAAACTTCCTCAGGAGTGGAAGAACAAGAACGCTCTTCAGAAGCTATGCATCATGCGAGCATTGAGAGCGGATCGGATGACGTATGCTGTGAGGTGAGCACATCTTGATGTCTGAACCAATGGCATGGTAGGTTAGTTCGTCGCCTTTTAGCCGAAGGGTTGCAGATTCGAAGCGGGTCGCTAGCTATTCAGTTGTGTCCTTGGGAAAGGCACTTAGCAGACATCGCCTGGACCCAGCGGATTAATTAATTCTACTAAAATAAAAGAATGTTTGAATCATAAACAACACACTCCAATATCTCCGGAAACCCGACAGCGGGTGCTAGATAATCTGATGATTGCTGTGTGTTAACGCCCCTTGCATTTCTCCATTCTTGAAGATAAACATGACTATCCTATCCTATCTTATATTTCCCGTCATAAGCCTTAGTTCAAATTTATAAATTCCTGGCACAACTTTCTGCAGAGACTTTGTGGAAGAGAGACTGGGTGCGGATTACGTGGATACCCGGGGAATCCCCTTTGAAAAATCTTACGAGGAAACTGGCCCGGCCACTCCAACTTTCTTCATCCTTTCTCCTGGTGATTGATTAATGTATTACAATACAATAGTAGTCCAGGACTCAGGAATGTAGACCATAAAATGCCCGTTAATCCATTGCCCTAAGGCTGTCATGGATCGGGCATGTAATGGTGAAGTCTGCTAGTATCCTGGAGAAAGCTGACTTCCTCCAGATTTTTTTACCCCAAAAATGTTCTTTTTTAATATATTATGTATTTTTAATACTCCAGGGGTGGTCTATATGGGTGTGTAGTTATAATAATTTTTATTTTTCCACCATTGAGCATATACACAAGACTAATATATTTGCATTTTGTTGCATAATCTGCACAGACTGTAATGAAGTGTTGACATCCAGGTGTGGATCCACTGCAGGACGTGGAGAAACTGGGTAAGAAGTTGGGATTCACCTTCGACAACAAGAAGTTCCACAATGTGTCGCTGGGTCAGGGTCAGGAGGTCGTCGCCGAATCTGCTCTCGATACTGCTGCCGAACATGGCCACTGGGTGGTGTTGCAGGTATGTTTTGATGTTTGACGTCGTACGGCCGAACTTTTTTGATAATATTTTAAAACATATGTAGAAAAGGAACCTGGGTTTAATGATAAAGTAGGAAAAAGAAAAACAAAAAATGGCTGGCTAGTGTGTTCATGTTTATCTGTGTTCATGTTTATCCTTATAATTGGCAAAACCAAGGGGAATTTACACACAAACAGCTATTGCAGTGTGTCGTGTTTAATTCACACCTTCCTTTAATTTGGTAAAACCTGTTATTCAACTGGGTTCACGCATTGTCTGTTAAATGTCTTAACTTCAACCACAACAACCAGTTCCAAACCTGCAACACAACAACCAGTTTCAAACCTACAACCCTTAGGTTAAAAGTTGTTAACCAACAACAATGTTTATCACGTCGTAATGATATTCCCTTCCAGAACATCCATCTTGTAGCGAAATGGCTGATGGCGTTGCAGAACAGACTGGAGAAGCACAGCGTCGGAAGCCACACAGACTTCCGCGTTTTCATGAGTGCCGAGCCAGCTGCTACTGCTGGCAGCCACATCATACCGCAGGGAATCTTGGAGAATGCAATCAAGATCACCAATGAA
Organism: Ciona savignyi; assembly: GCA_000149265.1. Classification (NCBI taxonomy): domain Eukaryota; kingdom Metazoa; phylum Chordata; class Ascidiacea; order Phlebobranchia; family Cionidae; genus Ciona; species Ciona savignyi. The sequence goes on along the minus strand of CH002980.1, from coordinate 84,387 downwards.
CCACCCACGGGGATGCATTCAAACTTGCACAAAGCCTTCGACAACTTTAATCAAGTAAATTAACACCTTTTTCTGCTTTAAATTTTTTAAAAATACTCTGATATAACTTAACTTAGGATAGGATAATAGTATATTTATGTTTCCCCGTAAATGGTAAAACCAAGGGTGTTAACACACGCGCAATCGTCATATTACCCAAGCTATAACATTGTGTTGTGTATGATTTACACAATCCTTTTATTTGGTAGAACCCACTAATCTGCAAACCCAACAGACTAATCAGTTGGACTTATAGTTTAATTGTCCTTAAACCTTTGTCCTTAAACCACTGGCAGTTTGACTTACTTTAAATATTTAACCCAACATGTTTATATTTTCATAGTTTCACTAACTAAATATACAATTTCTCCAAGGAAACCCTTGAAATGTGCGCACGAGAAGTGGAATTCAAGAGCATTTTATTCTCACTTTGTTATTTCCACGCTGTGGTGAGCGAGCGACGTAAGTTTGGTCCGCAAGGGTGGAACAGAGTTTACCCGTACAACACCGGGGACCTTACTATCTCGGTCAATGTTCTCTACAACTACCTGGAAGCCAACCAGAAGGTAAACCATCCAGATCAGACATGGGTAAACTACGGCTTGTGGTCAGAAACCAGCCTCTGGGTCTTTTATTCTGGCCGGATGTTATCAACATGTTGCAAGACTAAATAGCGATATCACAGCGACATTGTGATGTCACAGCTCATGTTAAGATGTAACGCCACAGCTATATTTGTGCGTCACTTGACGCAACATGGATTTCTGGTTTTAGTCACTAATATACTGTATTTCTTAGTTTAATATTTTTTTTAATGATGACAAACTATATATGTGTGGCGGCTTGATCGCTTGGCTACTGAAACAGCATTTTAAGGCCTATGATTCAAAAAGTGTGCCCACCCCTGATCTAGATCATACTTTAGAAATGGAACAATAATTTTTAAATTGAAAATAGGTTTACAAAAATTTGGGATCACTTGATTTTTTAACTTTAACGTTTGTGTCTATCAAAACAAGTGTTAAATGCACTCGCTAAACATTTATTAATAACCTTACATTACATGTTTTGTTAAAGCATATGTTAATACATGTGTATAAAGTATGAGATCTGATGGATTAGCTTGGTTGGTTAGGCTGTCACCTTTTAGTCGAAGGTTTGCAGTATCAAAACTGGTCCCTAATCGGTTGTGGCCTTGGAAAAAGCACTTAACAGACATTGCCTGAACCCAGCGGATTAATGAGTTCTACTAGATGGAAGGAACATGAAATCATACACAACACACTGTAATAGCTCCGGTAACCCGACGGTGGGCGTGAGGTAATCTGGCGATTGCCTGTGTATTCACCCCCTTGATTTTCCCAGTCACAGGGATAAACCTGAATTACTATCCTATTACACAGAATAAGACACAACTACTTTAATTTAAATACGAGTGTAGTGAAATGTAAGATTAAAAACTATTGTTCTTTCTACAGGTTCCATGGGACGACTTGCGTTACTTGTTTGGTGAGATTATGTACGGCGGTCATATCACAGATGACTGGGACCGACACTTGTGCAGGACCTACCTAAAGGAATACATGAACCAGGATATGTTTGATAACGTTATCTACCTTGCTCCTGGCTTCCCTCTACCGCCAAGCTTGGATTATAATGGTGAGGAAAATAAACAACTAAGACTACCATCCATGGTATTGCATTCCATCCATGGTATTGGCTTTCACACCCTATAGTTTGATTGGGTATTAAAGGCAGCTATACTAATGGTATCACGTCCAGTGCATTCTAGTATTTTGTGCACATATAACATTGCCTGAATTGTCTATCATTTGTGCTAAAAAATGACAATTGCCTGTATGTTAACCCCCTTACTTTTCCCATTTATGTGGATAAACATTAACATCCTATTCTAACCTATCATTTTGAAACATATCACCCCAGGCTACCACCAATACATTGATGATGTTTTGCCCCCGGAGAGCCCCTACTTGTACGGGCTGCACCCGAACGCCGAGATTGACTTCCTCACAACAACCTCCGACAATTTGTTCCGAACGATCCTTGAACTGATGCCACGTGATACAAGCTCAGGCGCCGGGGCAGGCCCCACCAGAGATGAAAAGGTAAATTTGGTCGTTATATATAGGGTATTAGTTGTGTTTATGTTAACGGCTTTAAAATACCGAGTTCGTTATTATCCTTTTTATCACACTTTGTGCCCAAATTTAAGACTATATGTTATTATTTCCAACCAGGAATGAGAAGGTAAGTTGAATTGTTACGGACATGGTTTGTTACTAAATTTGTTTGTATTAAAGATTTTAAGATGCAGCGTTTGTTATAATTCTTAAACATTTATAATACATTTTAAATACACTTCCTGTCCACATTTGGGTTGCCGGAACTATTTTTTATTATCGTAATTGTAAACGGCGAAATGGTTAATCCAGAAATTTATCTGACTGTTTTTTAAACTGCAAATTAAGTTACAATCCATTTACTCATTCACCACATTGTTATTCCAATTTAAATTTGCGCCACAGTTTTGTTTCAATTTAAAGACCCTAAAGAGTACTAATAACCCCAATGACACAATCCCTTAAACCCCAACGCTAAAATTACCATTAAACAGTTCCAAAAACCCCAATAACCCAACCCACCCATCCAGATCAAATCCGTGTTGGATGAAATCCTGGAGAAGCTTCCGGAACAATTCAACATGCTGGAGATGATGTCGAAGGTGGAGCCAGCGGATCGGACTCCTTATGTTGTGGTTGCGTTCCAGGAGTGTGAGAGGATGAACGGACTCACTAATGAGATCAGGTGAGATAATTATGTTTATCCCAGTGGGTGGAAAAAACCAAG
>CH002980.1:49278-70144 GCA_000149265.1 Ciona savignyi | reverse complement strand
TGTCGATAAACAAATATCATATCCTGACCAGTATAAACAAAACACACAAACCAACCCTTTTAGTTGTATTTCTTGAGCATTTTGTTTCAATGTGTCGATACTATCTTGATTTTGTTCAGACGTGGTTTTGTGTTGGTTACGGTGTTTTTGCAACATACTGGGCGTGAACATCATCGGCACGTCGCGCAAAGACGCTAATTTCTGTAAAAATGCTGAAAACTTGAGTATAAATGTTACACTTTTAGGTGATATATTCGGTAACCTGTGGTCAGCTCTTAAAGTTCTGCATAAAATACTTGTCATTTACTATGCGTAAGCAGCATAAACCCCCATTTAACACAATTTCTACCAAACATTACAATTCTATCCTAATATGTAATTAAATACGCGGTAACGGCTAACGGTTTAGGCGGGAAAAATAACAGCGACGGGTCATTATTATAAGCGTTGATCATGAGGTCATCACAGCACATATTAAAACGCACAAAGTTAAGACATTTTAACATAAATGAGTTGGTCCATTCTATTTTTTACCGAGCCAAGTTTCGAACTCAGGATAGGACCGTTACTCGGACCGTAGTAGTACTAGTACCTTTTAACCCAACCGATCAATAGACAACCATACATCACGCATGGAAATGTCAATAAATCTTGTGATTACATTCATAGTCCCACTACTACCATGGACCACCCATACTATTGTAATGTATCATGGCCTCATTCCTGGTCCCACTGCTACCATGGGCCACCTATACTATTGTAATGTATCATGGACTACATTCCTGGTCTCAGGGCTACCATAGACCCACCCATCCTAATGTAATGTATCATAGACTACATTTCTGGTCCCGGGGCTACCGTGGACCCACACATACTAATGTATTGTATAATGGCATACATTCCTGGTCCCGGTGCTACCATGGACCCAACCATACTAATGTAATGTATCATGGACTACATTTCTGGTCCCGGGGCTACCGTGGACCCACACATACTAATGTATTGTATAATGGCCTACATTCCTGGCCACAGTGCTACCATGGACCCACCCATCCTAATGTAATGTATCATAGACTACATTTCTGGTCCCGGGGCTACCGTGGACCCACACATACTAATGTATTGTATAATGGCATACATTCCTGGTCCCGGTGCTACCATGGACCCAACCATACTAATGTAATGTATTATGGACTACATTTCTGGTCCCGGGGCTACCGTGGACCCACACATACTAATGTATTGTATAATGGCCTACATTCCTGGTCCCGGTGCTACCATGGACCCACCCATACTAATGTAATGTATCATGGCCATCATGACCTAGATTTCTATTCCCAGGGCTACTATGGACCCAGCCATACTAATGTAAAGTAAATTGAAATGTCATTTGAAAGCAAATATTACCTGCACAAGATATGAAGTTCCATCTGCATTTCTTACATTTTCGGTATTTTTTCTAAAAACAAAATGTTTTATTTTAAATAAATAGCAGGATAATATGGATTTTTAACTAAAAATTTATTCTGAAAGTTTTAATTTATATTCCCTGTGATGTTATGATACGGTGAAGTGAAACGAAGTTAAATTCGATTTGTTTTCATGTCAATGAGAATTACAATTGACGTTAATTTAATGTAAGCTTATAAGCTGCAATTTATATATTTTCTGTCAAATAGTGTGTCTGCAGTGACAAAAGTATGGCTGCATTAATATTTCATACACGATTATGCGGAACAGCAAATGAGGCACTATCTGATTTCATGCTTAACGCTATGTTTTGCTTTTTCCCTCACAAGAGATGGCGTTTGTGGAAGGAGGTTGTAGTGCTCCCATCTCTGTGAATAAAGGTCGGGGAATCGTTGGCATTTGTGCTTGTTGGGTGTCGATTTTCCTGGACGCGAAGAACCGACACGAATATAACAAAGTAGAGAATTGCCGAAATGACCAGAGGGGGTAACACACAAACCACGAAGTTGAAAAACATGTAGTCGAATTCCATTACCTGAATACGGAGACAAATTCACTTTGTTTTAAATAATTAATGTAACTTTTCGACTGTTTATAAAGTCTGTTCTGCAAAAATAGTGCTATAAATCTCACTTTTTGGCAGCATAAATTTCACAAAAAGCACCTTAATTGTTAAAATTTTAGGATATATGTATAACATTGTGGTTTAGCTACAAATTATTGAAACAAATTCTATCACTTTTTCCACGTCTAAACCCTGCTAAAGCAGCTATCCATTTGAGAACTTAGCATCCTAAATCCGAATACTGTATACAAGGCCATAGGTTCTGCGTACCAGGACAGGCATGATAAACGAATAAACCTTCAACCAGGTACTTTACAGTCAGCACGTTAAGCTGATAGTTCCTTCACCTACTAAGTTTGGCCGATTGGTTAACGCTACCGATACATATACCGACTAGAAAAACGGTCTTAGTAAGATCATGGTTTCGAAACTTGGCTAGGAAAAAAACTACAAAGCAATAGGATAGGTTATACATTTATCTCGTGAATGGAAAACCTCAGGGTTCAACACACGGGAAATCCTTAAATCAACTCGCTCCCACTGTAGGGTTATGATTCACACGTTGATCTAATTTAGTAGAACCCATTGATCTGCTGGGTTTAGGCAATGTCCGTTAAGTGCCTTGCCCAAGAACACAACCGACTATACGGCTTTCGTACCCTCAACCTTTCGGCTAAAAGGCGACTTAACCACCAGCTTAATCAGTCGAATATCTTTAAAATAAAAAAAAATATCAAACCTTCATGAATTCGCACATTTCTCCCCTCGGTTGAATTATGTCGTTTGATGTTTGGTTATCTGAGTTGGTTTGGAAATTCAAAATAAACGGCAGTCGCCGGTCGAAAATCGATTCGTTTAGGAACTTGGTGGAAACTGAAGAAAAATTGGAACGGTAACTCGATCGGGCTTACGCTGACACAGGAAAATAGACCGAAACATGCGATTCGGCGGGAAATCAATAGTTTAGTTTATTCATGTTTTGACCCAGTATTAAAAATGGCAAACGAATCAAATCGCCACACAGCAACAGAAAAGACGGCAAAACGAACAGTCGTTAGAACACGTTATTTTAACAAAGGACATAATTAAATAGATTCTATCCGAACCTGGCGTGTTCGTTATCTTATTCCACCCGAATAGAGGAAGCATCCCAATAACAGCGGATAATATCCACGTTAGAACCACCACCGTCAAAGACTTGTCGAGAGTCAACATATTATAGTGCAACCGTGGATGTCGGATTGATAGATAGCTGCGTCACAGATGATATTGATTTAGTAATGGAAACCTACATTACAATTCAGTTCGAGCCGGCGAATTAATGGCAAAAGCAATTATCACTTGAGTTTTAAATATATTTGATTATAAAAAGTCGGGGGAAACAGTTTAATATAAAATTGTATTCAGTAAAAGTGTTGACAGTGTGTTAAGACGACCTTATACAAATTTGCCCCAATGCGGAATTAATAGTTCAAGGTTCCGGATGTGGTAAAATTAAAGGTCGCAATAGAGAATCCTAGGCTCCGTATTCAAATATAAAGTAGAATTTCTTTTAAAGTAAGAAACAAAATATAAACTTGTGTATGAATTATTTTACTCAAATCAAAAGTAGAAAGTTTTAATTGTACAAGTTTTGTAAACTACGTTAGGTAAGAGATCATGCTGTTACATCAACAGCTAATAGCATAATCTATTAGAAATCATTTCTATACCTAATTATTTTAACGGACAAAGCAAAAAACAATAGTATACATAATTTAGTTTAAAGTGTAGAATTACTGAACGGGGCCCAGTAGCATCGTATAAATAATTTCGTTTAAAGTGAAAAATTACTAAACGCCCCAGTAGTATTTAAAGACACTTACCGCTCAACTGAGATGGCCATGAGATTGAAGATTGAAATTTGTGTAGGAATCATAATAAATGAAAGCATGGCAACGCAGAAAAAGGGTGAGGATCGTGGAAGGCCAAGTTTTGTAAGAATGGCAAACGGGATTGCAATTGCACCAACACATATATCTGCCAATGCTAGGGAAGTCACGAACATGTACATAACCTGTCGGGACAACCAGAATTAATCGAATTAAAAAAGGCGTTTATATACAACAAAATCATATAGGCCTACAAAAATATTACTAAATCATCTACAACAATAAGTTATGTTGGCTTTGCATTTGTTATTACAATTAATTTTATTAAAATTCACGATTTTTTAAACATACGACCCAACGCTTTCTATGATAATATACGATTTTAGCAGTTGTCTTTTTATAAATATTATAATATTAATATTATACAACACCGCACATTACGCTGCGAACGTATGGCCTTACCTTCTTCCGTAGAACCCGTGAATGCAAGACCACGTAACACACAAGAGCATTTCCAAAAATAGATAACATGGCCAGTATTACCTCAAGCACAATATAAACTATAGTGTCTTGGTCCATTATGGTTCACTACACAATTATTTATTATGATAAACTAAACTTCCAATATAGTACTGTCTTGCTTTGGACACGTGCTCTTGAAATACCAACAGCCCAAATAACACACAGTCTGAGAGAAGAAACTTAATACCCAAAAGTGCTTTTTTCGAATAACACTCTCGCTTTCGTTGATTGATTTACTACAGTAACGCCCACACTATTGCCGTTCATGCTGTGGTATGTTTTATGTTTCAACCACAAAAAATCATTTCGCACAAAGAAGAGAAGACTAGATATGCCACAAACAAGTTGTCATATTAATTTTATTTTACTGCAGAAGTCGTCATGATTAGTTTGCCTTACGCCAGTAAAGTAAATACACTAAGGTTAACTAAAAGAAAAAATGCAAAAATATAATTATTTAATATCAACAAAATATTTTTAGGCCTAGGCCTGTTACTGGACAGTAGAGCTGAATTAAAATTGTTGTAAATGTATTATATCCAAAGGTATTTACTAGGTTTTCCAACCATTTAAGCTCCGGACCCTTTCTATTTATTTAAATTTTGTGCGACCCTTCTTCACTTTTAAAATCCTAAACAGATCGAAATGTATTTATTTGCGTCAATATCAGACCGTACACGCGTGTGACATACACACAATTGGCCGCTCTACGTCACAATCCAAATGCATTGTTTTGATCACGTGAATAATACGTCCGATGTGCATTCAGATATATCACGCGGTACAATAAGGAGGCTTTCGCTTGAATCGCTTCCCGTATATGGATATAGTAGTTTATGTAAAATTAATATACTTTTTTTGCGACACCTAAAAGTCATTGCACGACGTTCTGCGGGATTTCAATTTTCCTACCATACCATTCCAGCCGTTTAGCTATAGGCTAAGCTTAATGGTAACGCCCGCCGAAGAGTAGTAAGATGAAACCCGACAACTAGATAGTCGGTGGTGTGGCTAACTGTGCATTTAGCTGATATTGCGTGAATCCAGTAGTTTAATGCCATGGTGCGTCGTCGCCTTTCAGCCGAAATTTTGTGGAATTTGTTGTAGCTGGTTTGAAATATAAACTAACGAGTGCCCTTGCGATATATCTTGCTTGCGTTTTTTCATTTAAAAAGATAAACCATGAATATGGTAAATATGCTTATATATCCATATACTTTTCTAAACCTGTGGGAATGTCTCCAAATTCAACACATTGCAATAGCTTCGACACTAGGCATTTATCACGAGTTATCTGACGAAAATAGTAATAAGTTTGCTGATGCATTTTTATGAATTTTTGACGATTACGGTGTGAAAGATTTTTATCGTCGCCAATATTGTTTATATTTTTATCAATGTCACGAGGAAATAAGATCGCTGTAGTATATTCCCTCTTTCCCACCATTTCAACGAACTATAAAACGCTCGTTTTTTACCGCCTAAAAATTATCGTGAGGTAATCGGTCATTTGATTTTTTGGACAACGACGCGTTATTTCAAACTCTAACTAAGAGACTCCGTCTAAGTATACTGCAACTTCGCACAAAGACTGGTGTTAGGAGCCAGCACCTTGTCGGGAAGTTACACGGTGTCTTAATTCATTTAGTAAAAATTTTAAACCTACCAAAATAGAAATAACAAACATTTTAATTATCCGTTAGAGGGGGAACGAGAGCAAATGCGTTTCTATGACAATAATACGCGCGGTTGGCTTAGTTTTTTGTAGGCCAAGGTATATTAAAAGTTACAAACCTACCGAAATTGCAAGTTTTAAGAGTTTTATTTGATATATTAATGAAAAATGTTACGGCACATAAAGATACTTTGTACGTAAAATTATCACTTTTAACCTGTGAACCCAAAGCCTAATCGTGTTAGAATATGATAGGAAAATTATTGTTTTTGCCCTTGGAATAGAAAAAAAGTTATAAAATTTAAAATGTCATTTAACCTCATGCCCACCATTAGTTTCTTGAAGTTATTTTAATGTTTCGTATATGCCTGTAAAAAGATTATTATGTGTCCGGCCGGTTGGTCTAGCGGTTAAGTGCGTCGCCTTTCAATCGAAAGGTTGCAGGTGCGAAACTGGTCGCTAGCTAGTCGGCTGTGTCCTTGGGCAAGGCACTTTACGGACATTGCCTGAACCCAGCGGATTAATGGGTTCTACCAAAATGAAGGAACGTGTCTATCATATACAACACACTGCAATAGCTCCGGTAACCCGACGATGGGCGCGAGGTGATCTGACGATTGCCCGTGTGATAACCCCCTTGGTTTTCCCATTCACGGGGATAAACATGAATATCCTATCCTATCCTATTACATTGCTAAGCTGTTTTAATAGAACCCATTAATTCACTGGCTTTAAGTGCCTTGCTCTTGGACACAACCATCTAGCAAACAACTGTTTTCGGTCCCACAACCCTTTGGTTGTCTACATTTTTTCACAGTTTTATTGCATTTAATTGTTAATACTAATGTTAAATTTTATATTTTGGAAACTCGTGTTTTGATTATTTTTATTATTGCACAAGATATCATATGGCCGCTATCTTAAGTTCTGGTTATGTACTGCAAAAACAATAGTTGTTTGTGTAAAAAATGTTTCAAATTTTGTACAATTTTTGTAGTGATTGATGGGTAGCGTGTTAGTTATTTTCAATGAAACTTTCAAATTTGTCCGACAGTTTAGTATGGTTGGTCAGTGCGTCACCTTTTAGCCAAAGGGTAGCAGGTTCAAAACAGGTCACTAGCTAGTGGATTATGTCCTTAAGCAAGGCACTTAACGGACATTGCCTGAGCACGAGGTGATTGCCTGTGAGTTAACCCCCTTGGTTTTCCCATTCACAGAGATAAACATGAATATTCTATTCTCATATATCATCCTATCTTAAACTAAGTTTGACCTTACTATACTAGGAGACTCTAGTGGCAAAATGGGTCATTAGTTGATTCTGTTTAACATTTAAATTATTTGAACAATCACCAATTTTAAAATGAAGAACAAAGGAAAAAGTAAGAAGAGTCGAAGTCCATCTCCGCGAGTCCGAGAGCCTGAGGTCCAACTGGAAGATGCTACAAATGGAAAGAGAATGGGGATCGATGGCCAGAAACTTACTCTCAGTGAAGCTAATGTCCTCAACCCGAACCAAGTTCTTGGCACCAAAGATGACCAACATCTGACTCTATTTATTCCGGATGATGCATCTTCAATTTTGGAAGATGAGGAAGAAGAACAGAGAAGACTGACCATCCTCACTCAGGATCTGATTTCTCGCGGTTTGAGCAACATTGGTACCTCAGCGTGTGGAACGATGCATGTCTTTCTTCATCTCTCCATCCAAGGGTTCGGTCTTGAGGATGTCTCCCTATTAGAGTCATTAAAGCATATTCAGGAGATTAATCTGTCTTATAATCACCTCACTGACTTGTCTGCACTGAAGAACATGCGTTATCTTGTCAAGTTAAATGCTTCTCACAATGACTTGACTGAGCTTTTGGATTTTGAACCTCCGTTCAGCTTAAGAGAAGCTGACTTTTCACATAATAATATCACCCAAATGCCAGATTTGAGTGCTCATGGTCATTTATGTCATTTGAATTTGGAGCACAATAAGATAGCAGAGATAGAAGGTCTATCTGAATGTAGCTTCCTTCAAACACTGGTTCTATCCAACAATCTCATCACAAAGATATCGGGTTTGGAAATTCCGAATCTAAGAATCTTGAAACTCAGCCGCAACAAAATCACTCAGATTGAAAACTTAGAAGCTGTTATACAACTTCAGGAACTGGATTTATCTGGAAACAGCCTGTTCAGTTTAAGTGGTTTGGAGGGTAAAAACGAGCTTTGCATTCTGAACTGTGAAGGCAACCAACTATCTGATCTGACAGAAATACAATACATAGAATCGATTCAAAGTCTACGAACTTTGAATTTCGTCGGCAACCCTATGGTTGAGGCAGAGGAATACAGGAAGTCTGTTATATTTGCGATGCAGCAGATTACCGAACTGGATGGTATTTCCGTCAATGTGGAGGAAAAAGTGATGGCTGTGAACCTGTTTGACCCTCCACCTGAAGTACAAGCTGCATTGGATCATATAACACACACAGTGTATCGGTTTCTACAGCCGAGCAAGATCTATGAAAGCACACTTCCTAGTATAGAGATGCCTTATCCGATGCTGGTTTTGACAGGCCCTCAAGCCTCGGGAAAGCGGGAACTTGCGCATCGTCTTGCTCAGGAGTTTCCAGATTATTTTGGGTTTGGCGTCTCCCATACTACCAGGGTGATGCACCCCGGCGAAAAGAACGGGAGAGATTACCACTTTGTGACCCCCGATCATTTTCAAGTGCTGCTTAGTCAAGGTTGCTTTGTGCAGACATACAAACACCATGGCTGCCTGTATGGACTGAGTCTTGATTCAATTGAGACTGTGGCTAAAGAAGGACTAGCTTGCGTTGTGCACATGGAGATTAATGGAGTCCGCACATTAAAAAATACCTACTTCGAGCCGAGGTATGTCCTTATTCTACCTGTATCCAAGGATGAACACAAGGGAAGAATGATCGAAAGAGGAATCTACACAAAGCAACAGCTGAAATATATCAGCGAATCCCAAGTCGCTATGTACACTGAAATCAACCAGAATCATCCAGGTTTTTTTGACATGGTTATTAATAGTGATAAATTGGGAGAAGCTTATGACAGACTGCGGCAACTGGTCATGGACTATCTGGGCACAACCGATCTCTCGGGAGCAGACGCTGATGTTGTAATCCCCAGATTATCAACCACAGAACACAAGGACGAATCTGGAACTCATCAAACCAATGTATCAGGTCATATGAGAAGGACGTGGTCAAGGCCTTCTTTCCATGGAGATTCAACCAACAGCAATGACCCAAACTCAGCTAAAAATCAAACTAAACTCGACTCGAGAAAGACGCCAGTTGAAGAAGCATCGTACAAACGGAGACAAAATGCAGCAAAGGAAGCCGTCGAAGGTTTCTCACCAAGTGTGTATGATGAGTTGTTTAGAAGACCAATGGTTCCTATGACAGCGCCAGGAATGCTTGAAGGAAGTCCTGCAGCTCAGGTGGCTTCGTTATACCAGGATCCTGCTTTTGCTGCCTCCATGTACCCCAATGTGAGCCAAGTTACGATCGAAAACGGTCAGCAGCACGATTCGGATAAAACAAAGAGCGAACGACTTTCTCCAGACAGCTCAAATGGTTCTAACGGAGACAGCACTGGGTTGTCGGGTTTGTCCTCAGCTAGAGGTTTCTCGGATGAGGAATCCGGCCGGGAGCAAGTACGTAGGAAACTTAACGACTTTGCCAACCAACCTCTCGACCTTGACGCACTGAATGATGCGTTGGAGTCTCTGAAAGGCTCTCTTAAGGATTCCTCTCGGACAGCAACACCTCTTGCACCCAGACTCGTGGATGGCTTGGATGAATGGATGGAATCTTTGGACAAAACTGAGAAACCGGGAGCTAATGTTAAACCTGTCCTACCACCAATTCCTACTGGGGGAAGATGAAAAATTGTCTATGTTTATTGTTCTTCTTATACTTTTTTTTTGTGATACATGAAAACTTTTTATCTATCTGATATATCAAACATATGTGATACATGGTATTAATTACTGATCGGTTTAAATTGTTACCAATACATACAGATTGTTTTCCCCCTAAATACATCACTTTACTTGATATTATTTTTGGTTTAAATAAACAAATGTTGTCGCACTTTTATATTTTCTTTATTACTTTTTGGTTGTATGTAAATGGTTTGTTTTTGTAGGTTTTCACAACTTTATTATTATGTAAGGTACCGGTAGCATTTTAAACTTCCCATGGCTGACTCTCTAGAAAACCTCACCCAAGAAGATCGAAACAGCGCGGTCCCAAGCTTTGTCGGATCCGCAAAGTCGTCACGAAGTTCGAAATCCATGAAAGAGGCAACTTCAGCTGGAAAGGCCAAATTAGAGACCACTAAACCTCATGTTGTCACCATCACTGTAACAGTAGCTGTAGCGTACCCAAAACGTAGGTTGTTTGGTGGTAAATGTGCAGTCAATGGGTGATGTTGTATAAACTGTAATATGTAAAGCGAAAGATTCTATTTGATATGAAATAGTGCTGACTATGTTCTGAAATTTCATCTAATAAACAAACGTCCCCTTTTAAACCTGAAAGTAAAGTCACCTTCATAAATTAAAGCATTTTATCCTATCATTGCCATATTACAAGCACTGCAAGCAATTAATATTTTTTATATGCATATACATAGATCAACTGGAATATGACGTTTTATAGTTCAACTTTTTAATAGTAATCTATACAATAATTAGAACTTGCGATATAAACAAAAACATTTTCCTGTAAGTACGCCATCATGGTAATGTAACTGAATGCATATTGGTATAAATCCTTACATTTTAGTTAAAATTAATCAGTTTTTAAGACAAATTGTAAATCATACACAATACACTGCATTAACGACGGTAACATGACGGTGGGTGTGAGGTGATCTGATGATTGTCTGTGTGCTAATGACCTGGTTTTACCATTCACGGGAATAAAAATGAATATCCCATCCCAATTACTTTCAGCCACTGATGACCACAGCAAACTACTAGAGGAGCTTGTAAAGCGTAACAAACGAACAGTGGAAGCCCCACGTGCCAACCAATACCTCCATTGTGAATATGTAGTGGCACCTGAGCATGAGCGAACCATCACCGACGTGGTGACGTACTCCGTCGCGGCGAAAGTTTTCACCGACACGGATTCTCGGGTGGTGAAGACGTGGGATGATGGGCAGAATGTATGGGTTGCATGGATGCACAGGTACAATTACAATCCATTCTGTTCATTGTTTTGTTCGCTGGGAGTTTAATCTTTGATGTTACTGGTATAAAATAGGTTTTATACAAGGCAGAAATACAATCCATTTTTGTTCGCTGGGAGTTTAAGCTTCGTTGATGTTTCGTAGTTTTTATGTGGACGATACTAATTACAGTCAATTGTAAACATTCTTGTTTAAAATAGGTTTTATGGTCACTTTACTTTTATTTTTACTTTTTGTTCACTACCAAGTCTGTAACTGATGTGTTTTTAAAATGTAAAAATGTAACAAACTAAACCATCATATACCACTATCAGGCTACACAAGTTTCTTAGTGATCTAAAATTTTAAAAAATTATCCTAATTTACTTACTGTATTTTAAAAACCAGGTGCACAGGTTTATTAGGTGCACTGTCAATAAATTATTTTGTTTTTTTATAGACACACCGGTTTATAAGGGGCAGGCTTTTTAGTATGGTTTGTTTATAAAACAATAGTACCCGTACTGGTTTTGTGTGTAGACAATTAAGCATAAAGAACTACTTGATCCATGCATTATACGCACTGGCTTATAAAGCGCATAATTAATTTTTAGGGAAAAAAAGGATTTAAATTGCGTCTAATGGTTTGTAAAGTACGGTCTATGTACTATATGTACTTGGAATGTTTGTAATGTTGTGTGTGGCAGTGGTGTAACAAACCTATATCTTATTAAAACTTTATAACACCCTTCAATAGCTCTGGTAACCTGGACAGTGCATACAAGGTAATCTGAAGATTGCCTGTGTGTTAACTCACTTGGTTTTTCGATTCACGGTAATAAACATGAATATCCTATCCTACCTTTACAATATTATTAATTCCTGACTTTCCAGCCATGAAATCGAGGTGACGAGCAAAAACGTGATGTCGTTGTACGATCACGTGGTTGACATGAAGATTTGGGATGGAAAAGACAAGGTGTCGACGAAAGCGCGTACGGACCGACCCAAGGCATTTCGTCTCCCATCCGGCAATGAATCACACATGCCTGGCAAAGGAGTGAGTACAAGGATAGAATATTCATGTTTATCACCATAAATGGGAAAACCAAGAGCCGTTAACACACAGTCAATCGTCAGATCACCTCGCGCCCACTGTCATGTTACCGGAGTTATTGCAGTGTGTTGTGTATGATACATGAATTTCTTTAATTTGGTAGAACCCATTAATCGGTTAAGTTGCAATGAAAGTTAAGTTGCAAAAAACTATTATATACTAAAATAAAATAAACATTATCTTCCACAAAAGCTTTCTCCTCCACAACATCTTTTACCCATCATTCCCAGGTACAAGGGGTTGTAGCACGACAGTCGAACAGTTGGTTAAACGTGCAGCCACGTGAATCCGTAGTGAATGTCAACAAGCATGAAGTGAAAAGACCTCAATCCATCCCAACTGATGCAGCGGAACCATCAGCTGATGAAGGGAGGGAACAGAAGGAAACTCAACCTCCGACAAGGTAGGAACAACATTGGCTATATTAGCTATTTTGGGGGTGGTCACAGCATTTACTGAAAGGGTCTTGGTTGGGAATCAACTGCTGGCTTATCAGTTGTGTTCTTGACCAAGACACTAAGCGAACATTGCCTGAACCCAGTGGATTAATGGGTTCTACCAAATTAAAGGAACACATTTCATGAGGATAAACATGAATATCCTCTACTAATGCCTAAGTTCTGTGGATTATAAAGTTAAAAAACAACTACATATTCCTATTATTTTGGAGCGGTTGGTGCATTGACCGAAAAGTTCGAAACCTGTTGCTTTCATTTCCTTGAGAAAGATTCTTAGTACATGTAGCCTGAAAAATGCAAGATAAAAAAACAATAATGCTCTAAAAACCTGAAAATGCATATGTATTATTTTGTGATTTTGCCATAAATTCTTTGCATTATTATTTAAAAAATGTACAACTAAATATTACTGGTCACATTCTGACTTTAAATTTATTTGTTAAAGCACATCTGACATTGATTTGACGTATTGTTGACACTTTGACAGTACAATAACATTCTCCGACATATTCACAGGGTACGGAGCACTCTTGGAAGATTGGCTGGGATCAATGCCTCGGATGAAGAACACAAGAGAATCAATGAATTAAAGAGGCAACAGGTGATACTTTAAAGTTCAAACGGTGGAAATTTAATTTTAAAACAGGAGGGTAATGTTTAACATCCTGTTAATTGGTGAACTGCCCCATTGGGTATTTAAACCAATCTTAACACACCTATTAGCTTAGTGGGTTAGTGCGTCGCCTTTTAGCCAAAGGGGTGCAGGTTCGAAACTGGTCGCTAACTAGTCGGTTGTGTCCTTCACACTTAATAGAAATTGCTTGAGTCCAGTGGAATGATGGGTTTGACTAAATTGAAGGAACATGTAAATCTTTCCCCGAATTGAACGAACATGTGAAAAAAACTGTAATATTATCCTATCTTTAATGTTTAGGCCACATTACAAAAGGAACTGGAGAAAAATGGAAGTATGTTGCGCAATATTGAGAAAAGAATGTTGAAGGATTCAAAGTAAGATTTCGACCGTCCTTTTCCTTCGTATTTATAGCCCGCAAAAACTCCAACCTTGGCAAGCTGTGGTGTTGATAAAATATTTCCAATGTAAATAACAAAGCCAACGTAAATATGAATGTGTTTGTAAGGATCGTATGTTTACTATTATTAATAATACGATTACCGTGAAATGTTGGTTATGACACTGTCTTCAATATTTTTTATTGAAATTATAGTCAGAGAGATTAATCTAGTGGTTAAGTGTGTCGCCTTTCATTCAAAAGGTTGCAGGTTCGAATCTGGTCACTAGTTTGTTGGTTGTTTCCTTGAAGAACAATTTTTTGTTGCGAAACCAGTTGACAATTTATGTAAAGATTTTAAAGTAGTTTTTTTATGCAGCGACCAAAATCTTTATTTTGGGATTTCATTTTTATTTCACAGATGCCCGAACAGCCATCATAATATTTCACATTGAAATCTTATTTCTCA
Source organism: Ciona savignyi (assembly GCA_000149265.1). NCBI lineage: Eukaryota > Metazoa > Chordata > Ascidiacea > Phlebobranchia > Cionidae > Ciona > Ciona savignyi. Next base: position 55,776 of record CH002980.1, on the reverse strand, counting down.
TGCTTTACAGAACTGGATTAGCTGACACAGATAAGACACCATTGCCTTCAACTGGCATTAAGAAAGGGAGTCCTGATTTGGCAGCAAAATCATCAAGTGCTCACACCAAACCTGTGAATATTCCTGTAAAGTTGGAATCCCTATTTGCAGGTATGGTGCCAAGGTGGTTTAATGCCGACCCATTTCACATGGGTTTTCTCTAAACTTTATAATTTTAGAGCTAATGTACCATATGTGACCACACAGCTGAACAGTTGTTCCCTTAAAAAAGCCATGCAATGGACATTATCACACGAACAATCGTTAGGTTATCTTATGCCAACTAACATGGGTTACCTATTGCTTTCGTGGTTTTACAATGACACATTTGTTCTAATACAATAGCTCTACAAGAGCTTGAGACAGAAAAAAGCCAAAAAATAAACTGAATTTTTATAAATTTCCTTTGAATTACATATGTTTTATAAAAATATTTTCCAGGCGTTAAAACTGTGTCGACCAAATTGACTCACCCTAGTGGTAGCGTGCGTGATTGTTATGTCACACTATCACTTGACGTCCCATTGTTGCCGAAGGAGTTGGAGAAATCCCTCAACCCGCTGGTGATCAACCTGAAAGCAGTGAAAGATATGCCAGCCACTCCAGTATCTTATAATCAGTACGTATATTGCACTGTTTAGTATAGGATATTCATGTTTATCCCCGTGAATGGAAAAACCAAGGTGGTTAACACACGGGCAATCGTCAGATCACCTCGCGCCCACCGTCGGGTTACCGGAGCTATTGTGGTGTATTGTGTATGATTCACACATTCCTTTAAGTGAAGTGATAATTTGACATATCTCTGTGTCCAGACCGGCGGGTCTTTTTCGCTTTTTAGTTTTAACCAGTAACGTATCGTATTTCCTAGTTTAGTGTTTTTATCAACAGTGAAAAACTATTTGGGGGTGGCGGCTCAATCACTTAGCCCACCAGTCTAAGAATAAAATAATTTTGGGCTCTGATTCAAAAAGTGTGCCAAGCCCTGCTCTGTATCATGTCACCTGAGATCTTTGTCTGAATTAAACGTTAATTCCACCCAGGTTATCCAGTCTATGTGAGCCAGTCCATTGCAAATACAACTTTCTTGGTCATCCGTCTCATATAACAGCGGGTCGTGCCCATGGAAAGCATGTTTACTTTGAAGATGTGCATGTTGTCTTGTTAGGTAGGATTAATTTGTGACTTTACGGTAAAGTAATAGGATAGAATAATTATGTTTATCATTACCTTGAGCCCAACCAGGATAATGAAGTTATTGCAGTGTGTTATTTATGTTTTAGATGTTCCTTTAATTCGGTTGAACCCATTATTCAACTGGGTTAAGGCAACTTTTTCTAAACTCTTCGGTGACCAGTTTTGAACCTGCAGCTCTTTGGCTGAAAAGCGACGCACTAACCCACTGAGCTAATTGGTCGAAATCATAATTAGGGCCTGGTCCAAGAGGATGTAGTCAATAGTTACTTATGATAAAAAAAAGTAAAATTTTACCTGATTATCTATCCATCTTGGTGATAGCAAAATCTGATACCATAGCTAGCAAAATGGCGACTAACAAAATAATTCCGACAATACCCGTATCAATTTTCTGGATATGTTTTCTGGATATGTAATTGCCGCCACAAATGACCCCCTACCTCCACCCAGGTCAACTAGATGAGGGTGAAGTAAGGGAATTCATACAAGGCAATAAATTCATTCTTCAGCTGCACGATCGGGTTCAGAAAACTCAAGATGACACTGGGTTAGAATTTTGTTATTTCATATATCTTTTTTAATTTCTTCATTTTTTTAATTTGGTAAATTTTCAATTGTTTTTTATAATTCGCACTTTCATTTTATTGTAAGTTATTTTATTTAAAAAAAAACCAAAACAACTAGATCAATATATTAATAAAATATCTAACCAAAAACAAACACAATAATCATTGGCCAAAATTAGCATGGATTTTCCTGTGTATTTACCCCATGTATCTGTCACTTATCAATTGGCGTCTATACTATGATCAAACATCGTTTATTTCACGTTTCATAATATACAATATCTTTTAGTTTCTAAGCAAAACATTTTTAACGTACTGATATGCCATGTTTCTGTGAAGTAAATTAATTTTCTGACTGAGCTTGATGGGTTAGTGTGACGCCTTTCAGCCAATAGGTTGCTAATTTGAAACTTGTCACTATCTAGTCGGTTGTCTCCTTGGGCAAGGCACTTATCGTACATTGTCTAAACCCAGGAACTTAATGGGTCCTACCAAATTAAAGGAACATGTAAATCATACACAATACACTGCAATAGCTCCAGTAACCAGATGGTGGGCGCGATATGATCTGGTGATTGCCCGTGTGTTAACCTCCTTGATTTTCAAGGGAATTAACATGAATCCTATCGCAGCCAAGCATCCTTATTTGGGGAGGAAAGGGATGATTTGAAATTAGCGAACGTTGGAATCGTGAGTTCAAAACGAACGGCGTTTAATGCTTTTCGATCACGAAATGAAGGTTACGATCCATATGGGGTTGCACATATTCCATTGATCGATATTCTGCGTGGCCAGACTACTATTCGTCTACAGGTAATTTGGGTCTAGGACAGGAATAGGAGAAATTGTCCAATGATGGTTCGATGACAGTGATTAGTAGTTTAGTACATTGGTTGTCTCAAATATTGAATTTTTTTTTTAGGGGTTTAATTATTAATAATGATCACATAGTTTGGTTGATTTCAGCCGAAGGGTTTCAGATTCGAAACTAGTCACCAGCTAGTTGATTGTCTCCCTTGGGCAAGACACTTAACGGACATTGCCTTGGGTTAATCGATTCTGCTAAGTTGAGGGAACGTATAAATCATACACAACACACTGCAATAGCTTCTTAACCCGATGGTAGGCGCGAGTTGATCTGCCGATTGCCTGTATATTAACCCCCTTTATTTTCTTCATTCTCGGGGAAAAACATGAATATCTTATACTAAATATGTCACTGTGAGATTTTTTAATGGATTATTATGAGGTTGTAATGGTGTAAAGCTAGTTTTTTTGCGTATAGCGACCTATTGTCTGTCCTGTGTGCTGACAAATCAAGGTCATAAACATGAAAATCCTATCCTATTAATTCTTACACTGTGAATTTATTATCAATCCATACATTTCGCCCACAATGCTTATTAAAGTAATTGTGGAATTGCACTGTTTAGTTTCACCAAAGTAATGCAACATCCATATAATATGCCATACTTAATCATCATCGGATATCATGCAAGGGAGAATATGTTATCATACAAATATTCAGGTGAATGTCAACCCATGTCCGATACCTGATTTACTTCGAGATAACCCTGATTTGGATGGAAACAGACGTTTGGTGGGGATTCCTGGTGAAGTGGATCGTCCGGAACGCCCCCCTCTCCTACCTGGTCATTACATACACGCGGGAACCACTGTAAAGATGCATCTGAGCCTTTCAGTCCCCTTCGTGTCACCTGAGCATGTACCGTGTCTGCTACCAATGCCTAACCAGGTAAAGAGTTATTGTCGCTTATCATAACATGCTAATTAAGGGGCGGCAAAACTAATGATATTTTCGCAATAAAACGAAAACAACATTGTGAGACATAAAGAACGCTGGTGTAGTTCTGTTTGTTTCGCTTATGCATGGGTATTAAACCTATTAAGCGCTCGCTACAGTAGCAACAACAAATAAAGAGCCGCATCATATAAATAAGAATGCTGCATGTGGCTCCGTAACTGCAGTTTGCCGAACCCTGTGTTAATTAAATATTAAATAAAGACTTCACACCAATTTATACCCACTATTTGTATCCTGCAGGTGTGTCCGTTCTCCCGAGTGGTCTATTACTTCAGCTATTCGAACAAAGCGTTACTGAAGCAAATAGAAGAATATGTGTCGACTGCCAACGCCAAAGCGCTGAAACTTGACCACTTTGAGAAAGATGTGTTGGACGCTGCGTTGTCAACTTATAAACTGTCAATGTACGTCTTACTAACTGTGTTTTACTCTCGATATATTCAGGTGTATGTATAGGATAGAACAGGGATGTCCAACCGTTTATTGTAGTGGGCCGCATTGTCACTTGAAATAATTCAATGGGCCGCAGAACCTATTAAATTTCAAAATGGGTACATAAAGAAACAATTAAAAACCATTATAGCTATATATCATTTTCCTGCTGCTCCCAGACTATAGCCTACTATTACTGCGCCGCTAAAAGCTGACTGATACAGTTTAATTAGGCTAAGATTCAAAGTTCAAAATACTACTTCGAGTCAAAATGACTAGCGGGCCGCACAAAAATCTCAGGTGGGCCGCAGGTTGGACATCCCTGGGGTAGAAGATATGCATTATAAAGGGATGTGGGTTCATACTTATTATAATGATAAATATCCACATATTGGTTTCATGAGCTATTACTGTGTGTTGTACATGAAGGATTACTTTTTTGTGCAACCTGGTAAATTTTCGTAGATAAAAGAAATGTAATTAAAATGTGTGGCCAGTTTTAATGTCATTACCTTCCGGCCAGCGATCAATGTACATATAAGTTAATACAAAAATATACTTTAAATTACTTGTGGTATGGTATTCATCCTTGTGAATGAGAAAACCAAAGGGAGTTAACACAAAGGCAATCGTCACAATAGCTCGCGCCCACCATCGGGTTTCCGTAGCTATTGCAGTTTTTTGTGTATAATTGAGACATCCCTTTGATTTGGTGGAACATATTAATCAGCTGAGGTTAGGCAATGTCCATTAAGTGCCTTGCCCTAGGACACAACTGACTAGCTAGTGACCAGGTTGAATCTGCAACCCTGAAAGGCGACACAGTAGTCCACCAGACTAATCAGTCGGACTTGACGATGGATACGATGAAATCAAACTCCCATATTTAACATGAAGTCAAGTAGAATAAACATACAAAACCTATCTTAATTACAATCTTCATTTCATCAGTGAACAAAAAAAGAGTCGAACTTTGGATGTGATCACCGGTTTCCATGTTATTGATGGGAATTTGCACTGGTTGGTGTTGGAAGGTATAAAGGATGGCGCCATGGTGGGCTTGCACCAACATGCTCAGAGAAATCAACCAAAAGGTTAGTGTAATTTTGTTATCTGAAATTAACTATGTTCAACCAAAGTTTTTTAACGAATTGATCTTTTGTAAATTTGTCTGTGGAAAAATAGGCTTAGAATGGTGAAAAAGATATGTTTTATTTAGGTTGCCATAAATATTTTAGTGGGATGAAATTTATTTTCTTTGTTGGGATTAGCAAATTTTGTAAATATACTCTTGGGTTTATTCGGCTTATTCTTCATAATTTACCCTGTCTATACATATTGGTAATGTGTGCATTGGGAACCAATTAGTAGCAGATCGGTTTCGATCACTCAACCTTTTAACTGATGTATTAGTGCACAACTGATTGAGCTGCTACTAAGGATTGAGACTAAAGTAGACGACCTCGACATTTTAACTTAAACCAAGGGTCGGCAACTTGCGGCTCTTTTATTCTTCTGATGCACCGCTTAATAGTTAATAATAGTTTCGTCTCTATCTCACAAAGTGTTTCCTTTTATTTCTAAAATAATATTACTTTGCGGCGCCCAGTGATTTTAATTTGTGCAATAACTATTCAAATGGCTCTATAAGTGCAAAAGGTTGCCCACCCCTGGATTAGATCTATATTTTTTTCTATATTGTTTTATATATTATCTCAATTTTGATTTTTTTTTCGAAAAAAATAAAAAAATATGAATAACTTTGTTGACTTGTTTCCTACGGTACCAGACAACAAGGTCCTGGTCCACTTGTTCGATTCCTCCATGACATTCAGCAAGCGGTTGTATGCTGGGTTGGACGTGGATCTGTGTCGTGTGCGATTGCACCAACCCATCACCGAAATACTGAAGCAGCCATTGCTCTATGTGAGGGACATGGTTCCTAAGAAATGTTTGGACTGCATCACCAAAATGCATCAGGTACAAGATGTTGGGATAATGCAGATTTCGACAACTAGAAAATGTTTAGCTTTTTCAAATTAGAATTACAATTATAGTTATATGGTTTTTCTAAATTAGATTATAATTTCAAATTACTGCATTTGCGAAAACTTGGAAATTGAATTAAATTCCGAAAAAAAATATAATAAAAATCAAGTTTACTTCATTTTAACAGAGTTCATTCTCATAAGCATAAGAATGGCAAATGTCTTGTATAAGTGGCTGAAAATTGCCGTTGGACAAAATATCATTTTCGGGAAAACCGAATAAATTTTTTTTCAGATTTCATATATAAAACTTTCTTTAGATCTAATATAAAAATTCATTTATATATCAGATCGGAGTTTTCGCTCTTATTAGTCCAATTAGACAGCTAGAAATATCTAATTATTCAAGTCTTTCTTCAGACCTAAAATATAAATATTTTTCTTTAGATTT
>CH002980.1:22408-36378 GCA_000149265.1 Ciona savignyi | reverse complement strand
TGATTTTTGAAATCAGCGTATTTTTTTCCATTTATTAAGATAATCTTTAAAATTTGATTCAATTCTCCCTCTTTTTTTTTAAATCACCTATAAATATTTTGGTTTTATTGTTGATAAGTAAAATGATAAACTTCACTAGCATAAATTCACTTAACGTAATACTAAAGCATGTTCCATTTTCAATTAATTAAAACAGCCACATTCATATTTTTCAGAAAGCACAGTCAGAAATATGCCAGCGCCATTCAACCAGCTCACTGTTAACCTAAAAAATGAGTTTTAAGAAAGATTTCTACAATAAAATACATCAATTCGAGAAATATAATAGAAAAGCAAGATGTCCAGTATATACAGCGAGTTTCGGGGAGAAGTGCATGGTTTAGGGCAAGTGGAGCAATTAGGTACAGGCTTATATTGAAAAACTTAATTTTCTGCGGTTTTCTTTTTCCGATTTAAGTATTTATGGAGAAAAAACAACAACACAAGTACAGGAAAAAACGGCAAAACAAACGGTCGTTAAAACAGGTCACGTAAGAATAGGGATATTACAACATAAATATAGCGGACGCTGCCGCCAAACCAAGCCGAATACAAGGCTGCTGATCAGTTAGCAATATGCAACTTTCAGTGGCAGTGTATATTATGGCATATATAAGTGTTTGGGCTTTGTGTTAAAGGATAAGATATTCTTTTATCAGAATCATTTTACTCTGGTAATTTGATAAATTAAACGGCAACAGTCTGGCGCCTTGGAAAATCGTATTACTCGGTAATATTTCGGTTATCCGGCCCTGTCTCCGGTCTCAGCCGCCGGAGGAAATGTGTAAAGATGGAAGGACACTTATGGATAATGGAATAAAAACTCCCCGAAAACGTGGATCGCACGCTGTGGAGATACTCGTGGAGAGTGTCTGGCAGCATCCGCCTAATACGGATACTACCCGTAGTGGAAGTTTTTTCCACATTGGAGAAGGATTTCGGTCTAAGACTACCAACTCTCGTTTAACGCACAGTTTTTCAAAACATCACTCGAGTAATCGCCAGATTACTTCGTGCCCACCGTCGGGTTACCGTTCTATTGCAGTACTATGTGTATGAATAGGACGTTCCTCTAGTTTTAGTGGAACAGATCTGTCCACTGGTTTTATGCGATGTTCACTAAATGCCTTATTGCATGATCGTTCAACCACCAGACTTTCGGCTACCTTGTCCGGCTGGTTAGTCTGGTGGTTTAGTGTCGCCTTTTAAACGAAGGGTTTTAGTTTCCAAATGGTCTTTTGCTAGCCGGTTATGTGTTGTGCAAGACACTTAACGAACATTGTCTGAACCCAGCGAATTAATGGGTTCTACTAAAAGGAAGGAACGTCTGAACCATACACAATAACACACTGCAATAGCTCCGGTAACCGACGGTGGGCGCAAGGTGATCTGACGATTGACTGTGTGTTAACCCCCTCGTTTTCCGATTCACGGGGATAAACATGAATATTCTATCCTACTTTAAGACCACCGACGCTTTTAACGATTAAGCTAACTGTCCAGACTATTTAATTCGGAAACATATTTTTGAAGTAGGCATTTAAACTTGGTTGAATTTTAAATATCAAATAATAAAACTTCATTTTGCTTAATATTATCAAACAACCGTTTGAATCATAGGCCTACACAACACACTACGCAAGGTCCGGTAACCCGACGCGCGAGGTGATCTGACGATTGGCCGTGTGTTAACACCCCTTGGTTTTTCCATTCACGAGAATAAACATGAATATCCTATTCTAGCCCTCACAATATTCTAATTATTATTTACTTTTAGTTTGTACCACAAAGAACGTGATATGCTTTCGAAGCATGTGCCGATACAAGAACTGACAGCAGAGGAAAAGAACAACCACTTATTCCGCATACCGCCGTTACCTCAAATACCTGCTGAGCCCGACAAAGTTCAGGTGAGTCTCATGTCAACGTTAATTCCGTGCCGCTGGCAAAACACCAATTTGCCATTAACATATAAGGAGCTTAGATTAAGCACTGTTTAAATTTTGAAATCGTGTATTGAACGTCACAAAGATATTTATATATATATATATATAACCCAAATAATTTCGCAATAACTGTCAATAAATCTTATTGATAATTGTAGCCTATTATAAGTTTTAATTTTCAGAATTCAAAGGACTCGGCTGACTCTACAGAAATTGAAAACGAACTAAAATCAAGTGAATACAGAATCAAATTCTTGCCATATAGCACTCTTCCACGTGTGCGGGAAATCTACCCAAGACATACTTTCCATGGGCTTGCTCCCCTAACTGACGACCGAAAACCAGTGACCCGTGACGCTAGCATCGGATTGGTTGTTCCCATGGAGACTGAATTTGAAACTTTCAGCAACCGACCGATACAGGGGGTGATGCATTCAACAGATGCTAGTGTTGAGATAGCGCCATCGGCTGTACTTGCTGGTTAAGAATACAGTAGTCTTAATCTGCTATGCATAATTTTTGGATAAAAATATGAACGGCAGGTAGAAATGGACTAAATTAATCAATAGGCAATCGGTAAAATTTATATTCAGCTTATTTAAACTACTAGACATTTTGAAATAATCAAAAGAAGCATTAACTAATAATAATCTGTTTGAACTTTTAGTTTATATTTTCTTTTGGAGTCGTGTCTCTCATTGTTCTTTAGTTTGACTTTCACTGTGTAGTATTTGCTTACAAAAACTATATTTTTTGCCATTGTACGGTTTATTGAAATAATACCGGAAGTATGTTAATATAATATGCAAGTGGCCGTAGAAAGCCATTTTTTGTGTAGTGCATTTAGAATGGGATAGGATATTTATGTTTATCCCCGTGAATGGGAAAACCAAGGACATTCGATATATCACCTCGCGGCCACCGTCGTTACCGGAGCTATTGCAGTGTGTTTGTTGTGTATGATTTACATGTTCCTTTAATTTAGTAGAACCCAGTAATTCGCTATGTTCAGGCAATGCCCGACTTGCTACCGACCAGTTTCGAACCTGCATTTAAAGGTAATTAACTGTCCATAATCCCAAAACTTAAATGGCTGGCATTTTTTTAACGAAGGTATAATGAAAGGAGCTGTGCAATCAGGTTGTGACTTTTAGGAGTATTAGCTGGCATGGTTTATGAGACAGGTTTGCTCTAAATAACTGGCATCCAAATATGTTTGCGCTTTTGGAAATTAGCTCCAAAAGTAAACCCACCGAAATCGAAATATTTTACCGACATTTTAGCAAATATTTAGACTGAAATGAGATAGGCCTGTTCCATCTGGGTAAAAATTAAAAAAGTACAAATGACATATATGAAAGAGTGTAACACATGTGGTTCTCCAGATATATATTGCATTTAAACAAGTGTTTAATTTAAAACACAGTATTTGTCCTTGTGAATCCAATTTGTCAATGAGTTCAGCACCGTTGGGGCTTTGGGGAACCCAAACAAAGGAATATGTTTGTATTTGTCGCGATTTTCAAACCGTAAAAGATCAACATTAATTCCGTGCAACATTCTACAGAGTTGGCAAAACGATGTTGCATAGTTGTAATTTATAAACCGTTTTTGTGGTTGCAATCTCCACTTAAAGTATTCTCTGTAAGCTGTTTCGTTTTGATCCAGGTAATTAAGGTAATCAACTAGTTGCTGTGTTGTATAATCTTCAGCGAATATAAAGGAATTGGGAGGTGCAAAAGCGATGTAGGTTTCTTTTGTGGCTCCAAATACCACGGGAACTGCTCCATTTTTCAGTGCATTCCATCCAAGTTTTTCCGTGATGTAATCCAGACAATGGTAGCTGTTTTCAAATGCCAAGTAGAATTTGTATTGCTTGGTAATATCTATGTTATAGGTAGATTTATTAATGTTTGGTTGGTAGCACTTTCCTTTTAAGTCAACAGCGAGTCCTTGTCGCAAAAGTTCATTTGCCAACAACAGCCTTCTTTTTGAAATACAATTGGAGACCACCCAAATCGCTAACTTGGTTTTGCCACGAATATTGTCATTCACAGCTTTTTCTTTATCAGTCTGACGACGGAAATTAGCATAGCTTGCTTCTGGGTTACAGTAAGGATTAAATATATCTGAATCTCGCCTGTTTAAAAGAAAAAAAAGAAATTTAGAGAGAAATGTCATAATATAAACGCAGACATTACGCTTAGCCGTTCCTAGCAAACTAGTATTCAAATAAAGTATCTCCATAACACCCAGGATATTAGAAGCCTATAAGTTCAGTTTTAAACCAATTGCTACTTTTTAAAGACCTAGTCCTTTCTAAGCATGGGGAGTAGGCCTTTAGCTGGAGTGGAAATTAAAAACGAAAATATGTTCCATGGTTCTACCGCGCATATGTATAAGAAACATACACCTAATTAATTTTAAAATTTCAGTAATACTGGCAGACATGATGTATATATGCGTTATAAACATTTTCAATTACACCACTTTCGGGTAATTCTCAACAGACTAGAAATACTGACGCTTGCTTATCGGCGTGTTTGTGTTGTCCATTATCTCAGCACTGAATCGGACAATTAACTTGTAAACCTTGTCTCTCTGAAATACTGTTACCCAAATGCACATTAAATTCTTTGTTACTCAACACCAAACCTGTAAGTCATGGTTAAGTTGAATAAACCGTTCACATCTTCGAGGGGAAAGCTATTGTACGAAAACATACTAACTGTGCTCTCCATAGACCAAAAGATGTAGTATTGGTCCGCCCGTCTGTAAATAACAATCTGAATTACTGATTTCGAATATGTTAGGAATTGCAAAGATAAGAAAAATATTTATACGTCATATCAGTTACCTTTTTTTGAGATCGGGCATGGTATGAATGTCGAGCTCTCTAAAATGAAAAACAACAGCCTTCGTGTTTGGCTCGTTAATCTGTAAAAGAACAAATTACGCAATTGAAAGAGTCAGAATTTTAACCATAGAGTTTGGTGAAAACTGGTCGCTAGCTAGTCGGTTGTGTCCTTGGGCAAGGCACTTAACGGACATGGTATTACATGGACATCGTATAGCAAAAAATAGAATAGGGGATTTTACAGTCACAACACTACATTATCTATAATATATAAAATGTTACCCACATAAAAAGACAAAAAAAAACATGCGAGAAAAAGCTGCTAATACCTTGGATCGGTTGTATGTTATTTTGCAGTTCCCACATTCTGTCAACGCAACTCTAGGCTTAATCTTGGTGGAATTAAAAGGGGCGTACCACAGAAGGATGATTATCTACATAGAAAAAAGTTAGAGTGGAACTACAGAGTATTAACTAAGTATTAGCCACCCCTGTTTTTAAAACCCATTTTGACTCTACGCTATATGTTTCTGCATGCAGAAGTTCGCTGGTTACTTAATTACAATTGGTATATCAATGCGTACAGTGGTTTACAAAGCACGTATCGTTTCCCAAGTTACCTATATAAACCTGATATCCATGTTTTCTGTATTCACGTTGGGATAGAAAAAACACCAATTTCTTTGTTTTTATTGATGTTATATATTATAGTATATATATTGGCTATATGATTTAGTCCGTGCAACATGTGAGTAATTATTTGTTATGTTTCTATTTTCATTATATCATTCACCATAACAATAGAACCCAACTAAATAAGGCAATAACCTCATTCGTAGCATTCTTGAGCGCAGCCTTTAAATTCTCACGCACCGCATTATCAATCTCAGTGTAAAACGAGCTGTATCCTTGTGCATGTGGCTTTCTCCATGAACTCACTGGCAGAATTAAATCCTTTGGCGATATAACGCTGAAGGAACTTGGTTGAGTTGGAAGCGTTTTAGAAGTCCCCAATGTTGTATACTGGATCGCTGCTAACATTCCTTTGATTATGTGGACACTAGTTTCCTTATTAATGTGATACCACATAGCAGCCTGCACAGTAAATATGATTCCAACAGTCACAATGATCGTTCTCACTCCGCCCATTTCTATAAATTAGTTGAAATCAGTTCCCATCAACTGGTAACTGGGAATTGTTAAATAAAGAATAGAAGTTGTTACAGACCGCAGAAAAATAAATTTTGAATAGAGTATACCATCGACAAGTTTAGTTCTGCACTTTCCAATCCATTTTGTTTCCACGCATGACAGTTTCTTGTTCAATCTATATGAAGTACAATTCATTATTTATGACGTAACAATGCTATTTGTGTGAGAATCTCTGGCTTAACGAGATAACCACCATGCTATAAATCAGGGCTTTACAAACTAAGGGTGTATTCTTTTAAGGGTCACAAAGAGTACATCAATTTCACACAAACTATATCTGTTGTATATATTTCGATCTATTTAGGATTTTTGCTTTAAACCGCATTTGTTATCTCTTGCGAATGTATTTTGTAATTTTAGGAAAAAACGGCCGTGATAAATAATCAGTAAAATTGGTAGTTGACAGTTAAAACAGTTAGGTGTCTGCACATTTTTTTAGAAAAAAGATAAAATAAAAACTACGTAATTTTCAGTCGTCGGGTTTTCTGTTAGTTTTATTTATCTCATCTCTACTAAACGTTGCACACCCCTAGGCTAAATCATCGGACATTTCCTACACTTCTGTTTAAAAAACAAGTCAGGCTATTTCTTGCACTTTACCTGTAAATTGCTATCGAAGCTGGAAAGCAACATTTGCATTCAAAACGTGAAGGTGGTTTAAGTCAAATTTGATGAACTCCTCAGATTTAAGCGCCTGAGGTGGCTTTCCACGTCGGCTTGTCTAAGGCCGGTTTCGCACACACAATCTCGAGTCAGCGGTATATGCCAAATGTAAGTAGGCTCGTGAGCATGTGTGTTTGAAGCGGGAATACGCGCACTTTCATTGCGGTTTTGAATACACATTGAAAATACCATATATAGCTGTCATTTCACGGTGCTGTGTGAACTGAGGTCGCTTGGATAGCGAAAACAAGCGCGAAGAACGTTAAGCGAAAACGTGTTATTTTAACAATTCATTGTGTTTTTAATACAGTTTTGCAAATAATTTTTCAGGAAGGTGTTATTTTATTAAACCAATATTGAGTGTTCTATTTATATCGCTTATTACAAGAAACCCAGTATTAAATGTCAATTTGCCAACTCACTAAAATCGAACACAACGTTACACAGGAAGAATCAAACAATGAATGATAGGGCGGTCTGGATGTTAGAGTACTATTTCGCACCGGGGTTAGTTTTAATGATAATGGACTCGTTACCAAGACCGTTTTTTTGAATAATTGCTATATGTATCGATCGCGTTAACCATTCGGTCACACGACCGTACATAGTACTAAGATTTTTTTATCAATTTTTTGCACTTTTAAGTTCTATGCTTTACTTATTCGTGTCAATGCATGTAGTTCTCACTTATTTTTGTACTATATTTTATTGTTGAGTTTTAAATTTTACAGCAAGCTGCTTTATTTTGTAAGGATACGATAGGATATTTATTTTTATCACCGTGAATTGGGAAAACCAAGGGGGTTTATTTAGTACTGTAATTTAGTGAAACCCATTAATTCGATGAGTTCGGGCAAAGTCCGTTAAATGCCTTGCTCAAGGACACAGACCAGCTATAGCGACCAGTTTCGAATCTGCAACCCTTCGGCTGAAATTCGACGTGCTAACTCACCATACTAATCTGTCGTACGAAGCCGGCCTATTTTAGCGTTTATTGATTATTCACCTGATCTATCACTAACCACATTCTTTTCGTGGCATTATTTTTAATTTATATTGAGTTAAGGTTTTTTCTTTCAATATTTGTATACCCCCTTTGTTTCCAAATCACTATAAACTGTCCGAGACTTATATTTTTTTCACCCGAGTCTTATATTTTTACCGGAGTCTAAACCACCCGAGTAATATTTCACCCGAATCGTATATTTTGAAGATCTTGAACGTTTTGTGTGGGACGGACCTTTCCATCTTAGCTGTTCTCAAGTTGGCAATACTTGCGTCACGCGTTTTTATTTCTAGTCCAAATTATTAGGGCCGCCGCTTCACCTAAAGTCAATACCATTGGTCGTCTATGGTGGTATATTAATTCCATATTTTTATTTGCTGAAAATAAACTGCTTGATAAATCAAAAGTAATGACAAGTATTAATCAAACGTTAGAAAAACAAAACTGAAAAAATAATAAAATGAATTTAACCTAGACAGGTTATAACCCTTTGCTGTCTTTTCCTGTTCCTGTTCCGTGATTTGCTTAATCTGTCATTATGTAATGCTGGCAAAATTTAATAAAATATACAGGGGTTATAGTTACCCATCCAAACTTGTGTACTATGAATGACGTTTTCATGTTGGCATACAACAAAAACAACAACAGTAAAATACTTTTAAAAGCAATATTTAAAGTAGAAAATACGGTTTTCTTGCAAGCCTAATTTGAAAACAAACAGTAGTTTCAAGAAACGTATTACAATCCGTTAAAGACATTTAACTTTTATTGTGGGAATTCCCCGTGTTTTCTCAAGATAATCGCGATAGGTGGCCCGCGATTATCGATAGTTTTTTTTTATCGTGGAGCCCTACTAATAGCCCCAATGTCGGTCCTACATAATAAGATCGTGTTATCTTACAATTTTATAACTTTCAATATGCTTCAAATACTGCTTGGAGATGTCGTGGCGAGATTAATTGCTTGTCACAATTATGATTGGGTACACATTTTTATGATGCAGGAACTTGGTTTTACCCGGCTAATTATTTAATTACTCAAAGAACCCATAATTAATGCTGGAAGTATTTTGCAAATACACCGCACTCCTTTGACAAAACAATTCACGTAGCAAAACTTAAATCATAAAGAACTTATATATATATATTTGAACTATATGCTTACATCATGGTACTGGTACATGTGTGTGGCCAAATGGTTAAACGCGACTGAATCATATACCGTATTATATACATAAAACGGTATTGGCAACAAGCATATATTGGGTAAAAAATAAACCCCTACTCCCTCAAAAAAACATGGCACCAGTTACGGTCGTGAAAAATCAAATATCATAGTACCGGGGGAACCCCCCTAGGAAGTTGTTGGTGAAACTTCTTACGATATGCTATGTAATTTAGCTACGCGGAAGTATAAGCTATATCGTTTATATTATACTTAGGGAATTGACACCAATTTGCAAGCAAAATGTCGCCGGTACTAAAGGAAAACGTCGTGGCCCAGGTTAGGAAAGAGTTGCGAAATGAAGATATTAAATTATGGAGACCACCGTATACTATCGGCGAAAACCGGCAGGAATACGAAATATCACTGCTTACTTCACGGTTTTCTGCCAAGTTAAAATTTTCCAAAGTGGATGTTGAGGAAGCAATTGAATATTTACGGACATTTGCAATTGAAAAACTACAGCAGAATAAGAAGTTTAAAGAGCAGTGTATCGCTACAATTAAAATAAAGTTTTCACCAAGATCACTTGCAACTGATAAAATAACATTTGTGGAATCTAAACTGGACAGTGCAGTTGGAAAATTCATTGAAATAATTGCGGCTAAAATAAATGTAAAGACCGAAGAAATTAGACTTGTTTACAGCGGTAAACTGCTAAAGGAAGATGAAACCCTTAAAGCACAAGGTGTCCAGCACAATAAGACAGTAATGTGCATGATCTTTTCATCGGATAATAAAAGGCAATCAGAAGAACTCGAACAACAGATTAAGGAAGTAAAAAAAGCGAAAAGAGGAGCAGAACTACTTTCATCATCCAGCAGCTCGGCACAGGCATATGATGCTCAGATAGCAGACCAAAATGGAAGAACAATTGATATTCCTCCAGATGAAAAGGCTGCTCTCACTGTGGCACTTGGTTTGCATGAAAAAGGAAGAGCTGTGTTAAAAGAAAAGAAATACAGCTTTGCCCTTTTGTTTTTGCTGGAGGCAGATGCACAATTCCGGCAGTGCAGTTCAGAAATATTAAATCGTGTGGATAATTTTGCAGTTCTATGCCTTGATATTACTTGGTGCCATTTATGCCTTAAAAATCTTGATGCATTACCAGACGCAAAAGATCGTCTTAAAACAGCTGAGGAATTCTTCAAAAAGAGTTATGGTGAATCACTGCAAAGACTCATAGCTATAAAAGGTAGCTCTGGGAATGAAGTAGCGCTATTTGTTCGACTCTACACTTTGCAGGGAATAGTGGAATACCATGGGGATAACTTTAATCTTGCCAAGGAATTACTGTCCAAAGCAAAAGGCTATGCGAGCACAATACAAGTGGATGATAATAAGGTCTCTCAAATGATGGTGCTTGGGTTTACATCAAGAGAAGCAAGACTCGCATTGCGAACATGCAACGGGGATTTAGACAGTGCCACCAGACATGCATTTCAAAAGAGAGATGAAAAAGAAAGCATTGTCAAAGAAGAACAGTCAAAATCAAAATTGAGAAGAAAGGAAAAGAAACTTGGTCTTTGCCTAAATGGAGACAAAGTTAACATAGAACTGCATAAAAAGATGGTGAAGGATTTGGGTTTTGATAAAGTAGTTGCAGCTGCAGCTCTTCGTCAAAGTGACAACGACATAGATAAAGCAATCCAGTATATTCATGATGATATTGGAAAGTTGGGCCTCAGTAAGCTAAAAAGGCTCTCTACATCTCTTCTTTTGCAGGTGGGAAAGTGTATTGGTATTGGTATCAGCTTGGATGCCTCTAATTAGTGCAGGATCGCTTGGAACCCTAATCCATTAAGTAATACAAGTGCTCCAAGCGTTTCTTCAGTAATTAGAGGTATCGTATCAGCTTAATTGTGATAACTGTGTAAATTAAACAGTAACCAATTTGACATAAAATGGTTTTGACAGCCAAAGCCCAAATCAATACATTTTTGAGTATATTTAGCTATTTGTTATAATCTACGACTTATACTTTGTAAAGGAATTCATTATTTTTTTTGCCCATGGTGTACTAGTGTGTCAGCTGGGTTTGACACAACCAATCAGCTATCAACCAATTTCGTACCTGCAACGACTGTGGATAATGACCGTTATCTTTTCTGAATGACTGATTAATTTTCATTTTATAATTGTTTCACAGATGAATGGAACTGGATTGGATTGCACGACGGCAGAGGCTGCTATCAACCATTTCAACCTAGATGTCGACAAAGCAATACAGTACCTGATGGACAATCACACCACAGTGCCCCAGGACTGGATTGATGCACTTAAGTCAAAACGTGAAGATTTGAACACTGATGACAAAGAAGCGCTGCACAGTCTGGCAAAAGAAGTGAAAAAGAGTGAGGATGATTACTTAGATGTCACACTTGACGAAGAGATGGAATATGTCCAAGAATATCTTGCCCTGGTCAATTCTCTAACTAATTCTTAATATGTATGTGCAGTACCATAATCACAAATGGTATATATGCCTACATGTAACGATTCTAGTGACAGTAAAAGTACATTTTGTAAGCAGTTTTTTTACTGAACTGTTTTTAATGGGTTTATCACCATACCGCATTAAAAATACACAAATGGTAAAACTTGATTTTCAATAACAATGATAATATTAATGATTAAATAATTAGTATTTTTTTCAGTATATTCATGACCTATAAGATCATCGTTAGTTCACACCCATAGTTTGACTTATTAAACCACAATAAGTTTAAGCAATATCTACTTGGTGCATTGTCACAGAACACATTAGTATGAACTGACACGCTACATTTCTATTAGCCGAAAGTGTGTGCCTTAAGCAAGCCACAAACAGATTTAACCCAGTGGATAACTGGGTTAATAATACTAAGCGATGTCTTTATCATATAAAACATTGTGCAAAAGTTCTAATAAAAGTCCTTATTTTATCGCCGGAAGCGTCTTATTTATTTATGCTATTTTGTAGGTGTGTCAATCTGCCTTAATATTTATTCTTTATTTTCGCATTTTGTTTTAATCTATGTCCACCACTTATTTGCATTCTGTTTGGATGGAACTTAAGTTTTTCAGGCAGATCATTCTTAGCCAGTAGAATAAATAGAACAGGTATGTGTCGCTTAACGCTCAGGGAATCCAGTTCATCTTCTTTTTCTGTTTTTGGAAGCCAAATATCTTCATGGACTTTATGGCTCATCGCGTTGCACTGATGAAGCTCGTGAAATTTCGATCGCAATATTTCTGCGACTTTTTTCGTCCTTTCAAACCCTTTATCTTGTCCAATAAGCAAAGCAACATTACAAGTCGAGTCTTTTAATTTGCGCATTGCATATCCAACAACCTTGTTTATGACACTATGTGACGATATCCGGACATCAAATACATTGTATGCGTCGTCATTCAAAACTTGGTGAAATGGGTTTACTGTTTCATGGTTAATCGATTTGTATTTCTCATAATACTCCATGCCTTAATGTTCTACAAGTACAGAAAAGTTAAACTCATTACGTAAACAGCACATGGATACAAGAGTTACATTTGACACTATTGAACTTCATAAATAACAAAAAACGCATAATATTAAAACTACAAATCATGCTTTTATACAGTGCAGGTATCAGTAAAAGAAATTGTGTCTAAATTGTAATTTTGAAATTAATTTTCCACTAAGCAGTTTTACGTCAATTTAACACTTTATTAGGTACGTTGTGTTATCAAAATCACTTGTTATTTTGCAAATCCACAATTCTCTTGTTCAACTGAGCTACGTTTTGTTTGATTGTGTCCATGTTTTGCTGTAAGGTGTCTTGCAACTTCTTTTGGCTCGATACAGTCGAATCCAGCCTGGCATTAATATTGGTTTGCACTGATTCAAGCTGATCCAACGTTGAAACAAATGAACCAAACTTGGCATGCAGTGCATCAATTGCTTTAAGACGACTAATTAAATGTGGCAGTGTATTTTGAACAGATTCAGACTTTTGCATCAAATCATATAACTCTTTTATTTTGTTGTTTATATCACTTGCTTGGTCACCAGTTGCTTTGTGTGCTTTGTTGATATCGTTAACCTTGTTTAGAATTGCTTGCAATCGGGAATCCACCAACGGCAATTGCTCAGGGTCTAATAGTGATAATTTCGCCTCCATCATTTGTACAGCCGATTGTAAAGTGGCATGTTTCGAATGCGCAGCGAGGACGTTTATGTCGTCACTCTCAGAACCAAGAACCGTCTCCAAACGGGCTAAACGCTGCTCCAAAGCTGAAAATTGAAGAGATTTTTTCTTCTCCACTTCAGGCTTTAAAAATAGTTGGTATGATCCATCAGTGGTTTTTGCTTGAGGCTGACTCTTCGTAGACGATACTTTTAGAGATGATAACAGCTTTTCAACATCTGCGACTTTCTCAATGTTGCTACCGACAACTGTACCCACATCGCTTTGAACAAGTTGTGCCTGCATGGATTGCAACTGGCTTACCAGTTGGTTAACAGGAGTGGAGTCTTTTTTCGAATCAGTTGTCTTTTCTATTTCGTCCAAAACCATCTGCACTTCAATTTTAAGCCGGTTAAATTTTTGAATAACGGTTTCATCATCATTTTCATTTGTAGAAGAAGTTTTTGAGTTGTAGCATGAAAAATCGCCAGCAGGAGCAATGTACTTTCCCCTGAACTTACTAAACGCAGATTGGGTATCAGAACCAATAATTTCTACACTCGTACTAATAGGTTCGTCCACAGCCGAATACTGGTCTTCTTCAGGTAAATCTCCACATTCATAGACATCACGACTTTCAGTGTCAATTCCCGGCAAATTTGCGTATTTAGGATCAGCCATCTCAGTTTTCCACAGCTGCAATTCGCGTTTCTGACTTAAACGTTAATGTTATATTACCTGTAAATACAAAACGCGGAACGACGGAAGACGGAAACGAATAGTTTACTTTTACGGCCAAATTTAAAAAAATATGCACAAAGTATATATAAAGTCTCGGAACTTCGTTATCAATATTTAACGAGTTGATCGATTGT
>CH002980.1:6419-22308 GCA_000149265.1 Ciona savignyi | reverse complement strand
TCCTTCTAGCTTTCTCTCGTTTTAGCGTTGCCCGAATACGATAGCGATTTTATTCCCCCGTGACATCGATATAAATATATACTATAATGGCGACATTAATTTTACAGGGGTTAAAAATAATACGATAAAATAAATTAGCACTTGCAGTGCGGTAACTTACGACCTTCTAGTCAAAGTTGGAAGATAATAAGCGTAACAACCGCAGATCAACAGATCAACACATTTTTTTAGCAAATGCCGGGTTAACATGTCCACATCACCTTTCCCTTATGCCTTCGGGTTAGTTAATTAATCACACTTGAAATAGGTTAGAAAAGTGTGGGTGTAGGCAAAATGTACAGAAACTTGGAGCATGCCCACACTGAATCATCATCTATTACAATGCAAGAATATTTCCCTCGTCGTACATTTTGTCGGGACTTAACATACCACTTTCCGATCCATGTGACCACGCAATGCTAGCCCCAGTCTTTCAAAGTTTTCAGTTGCCTTGGTACAGCGCTTTAAACATTGACCGTTTTTTCCCTCTTCTTTTCGTAAACCAAATTTGCTTGTTGGGAAACATTGCCTATATTTTGTTTATTCTCATCAGATGTAACTGAATCATCGGTTTATACTTTCCATGTAAAATTCCATCTGGAGATGATTTGTTAATTATCCGTCTTTGTAGTTTTACCTCCTGAACTTCGCGCCATGCAAATAGGACACACATTTTGCAAAATACGCTCCTTTTAATTAGGGAAAACGCAAAGCAATCATTTTCGCCAGTAAGATGTTACCTTCCATTTTTTTCGAATCTTATTGCCATCTCAAAGTAAGGCCAGATAAAGCTTTCAGAAGGGCACCACACATTTTCTAAAAGTTCTATCTGCTGACGATCGTCTGTAACTAGTTAGTTTCGATTCGACGCTTCATTATGATATAACGGATACTACTTTTTACATTGAAATATTATTATCGCGAATTACGCATGGAAGTTTCGCCTTTTGTGACGAGTCCTATTGTGCTGCGCCTGGTTTAGTAGGCGCCCCAAAAAGACGTAACAACTATAGGTTCAGGCAATGTTCGTTACGTGCCTTGCCCAAAAGAATGTTCGTTAAATGTCTTTCGCCCACTTAATAAGGCGATTCTAGCTACTAGCTATTTCTACCCTTAGAAACGCATGGTTAATATAGTTTCATCCGTCTTATTATTGCTGATGAAAATTGGTCCATAGCCTTGATGTCCAAATTCTCCTGGATGGGATGTGTATGAAGAGTGTGACGCAAAAAAATAAAATAACCTAGTAAAATCAAAATGTGCTGCCTTCGGATTCCAAGCACTTATCGTCATAACACATTTTGTCACTGTCTTCAGTCATCCACTCGTTACGTGATATTTTTCTTAACGTTACCATCCAGACATAAGGGCGGTAGGTAGCATTTTTACTTTAAGGGTTTAGTATTAAGTTTACACATGTTGTATTGATTTTGGATTTTAACTTTTATTTTGGGATTAAAACAAATAGCAACTGTTTATATAAGCCTGACATCAGCACAGACTTGGTTACTTCCTAAATTTAATATTATTGATTACTGTGTTGTTGTCGTCTTAAAAGGGGCGAAGTCTTGAATCAAACAGACATTGCTTTTCCGAGTTTTCCGAGATTGACCCACAAAAAATCGTCATAATTGGTTTATTTACTAGTCACGGTCAAATGGTTGCTTTATTTTATCTCAACGCAGCCTGAATGACCACAAGGTTGCGCTATTGTTTATTTAACGAAAAATCTTATATCATCCAAAATAATATTTTTACAATTATTTTCTAAAGATAGGATTAAAGAGTTATCCTACTTAATAATTGTTTATTTTAGAGGCTGTTTAATGTTAAATACGATACAGTACACCCGTAAGGCGACACAAAGCGAACATGGGGGATAAAGAGGTGGTTAAAAAGAAACGATATCATTCAGTATATTTTTAAACTGCATAACTCGTAAGTCTGCAAGTGGCATTTTGTAAATCAAAGTTTTACAGGGACATCACTTCATGTCGGTGATTCATTTGCGTTTGTTAGAAACCCAGAATCGATTGAGCAGCTTTGGTTTGATTTGTTATTAAATAAGGGATGCTTTCGGGAATTTTGTGTCGTTCTCTTTATTTCTGTTTGATTGCGAAAACGCTTTTTTAATCTATCTTTAAAGCTTTTTCTTTGATCAGATGTCCGAATGGTTGTGTCCTGTTGTCGTGCTACATGGGATGAAGAACTTTGATTTAAAGAGCCGCCGGAATAAAGCGTTTTTTTAGATGAACTACTAATTGATCGATCATTTCCTTGTTGCGTTATTTGATCGGTATTTTTTTGAGTGCTTACTTGTGAAATAACAGATTGATCATCAGCACTGTTGATTCGAACTACTTCTGCTATAACCGAACTGTTATCTGGTAATGGCGCTTCATCCGATTTTACCCCAAAAAATGAAAATATAGTTTTCAACACACCCTGAGCTTGCTTTTCGAATTCCGTATCTTCCCGCTTTGCCCAAAGGACCGACCAACTGAATCCTTCTTCATCTGAACTTTTACCCACATCGACAACTTGCTGAACTTTATCACTTAAATCCTTGCTTGTTTCTATTTCAGCTTTCGGTATTCCCCTAACACGGATAACAGACGACCTTCTACTCCTGTTACGTTTAAAGGATCTCACACCTTCTATTCCAGCAACGCTCTTCTGGTTTGTTGAAGAATGGTTGACACTCGGCTCAAGAACGGGTTCTTCGTACTTAGTGCTCTGGTCAGTATTTTTAATTGAATCACCGTATTCTTTGTTCGTATAAAATGAAAGAGAACTAGCTGTTTCCGTAAGCACCGATTGATTATCTGGCGAGGAAAGTAAACGATCTGAATGTTTACTCATTTTTTCTGAATGTAATCCTTCTTTTAATTCAAACTCATCTCGTTTCGTTTCGAAGTTTTGTTTGACTGTGACAGGTTCTGTATCCGGTAACATCTTTAAAACTGGAATTCCCACCGCGCTTATTCTTTTCATAATCTCTTCTTTACGGTTTAGCAAAGTGGAAGGTTGAAGTTCCGGTATTTTTTCAACAAATGTCAAGTCATCAAATTGTGTGTGCAATCCACGATTACTGACGCCACTACTTAACGAACTGGTCGTTACCCTACCCTGAGAGTACTCTGAAATTCTCCGAGTGTGTAACAAATTGTCGACTGAGCGGTTTCTTCGCTTTGGCTTCTTAAATCTCTCAAGCGAATGTAGCCTTTCCAATATTTCTTTTTGTTGTTCGGTAAAAATATTTATTTGTTGCAATAACTGGTTATCCTTTCGACGATATTTTTGTTGCTTACCGATGTTGTTTAAACTTTCACCAACACTTTTATATTTCCGATTCCTTCGAGTAGTCGGAATCGTCCAGTTCTATGAGTGCTAACGCTTCGTCTCGAGGATTTGTTTTCCACGTCACTTTGAATTGCTGCAGCAAAATTTTGATTATTTGAAATTTCAGGAGGCAAAACTATAGCTGTCCCCTGAAGGTCGTTCTCATAATCTCGGGGAGAATAAGAAAGTTCATTAAAATCATCCAAAGGTTTAGACAAGTTTACCGTTGAAACTGAGTGTGTTTTATGTTTAGCACTAACCATTAGCAACTCGGAAAAAGAAATTAAATTTCCGGTATCACTGTACAGAGAAGGTGGTGGCAGAGCAGGTCCTTGTTGATTCAATGCGAAATATATATCACTTTCACTTTGAGCGTTTCTTAATCTGCTGCGGAGAGCGACAGGCGGTTCAGTAGTTACAGGCCTAAGTTGCAGCTGCGGGGAAACTTCGGGTGTTTTTTCCTTATTATGTTCACTTGACGCAATCGACTGGCTTGCTAACGTTCTCTTGCTTTCGTCGATGGGAAGTTCCGGACTCTCTTCCATAATCACTTCAGGTGAAGCTTCATTAATCTTTGCACTATGGAGATCATTCAATTCTTCCAAAGCTTCTTTCATCCCATATGTTGTAACTAAGTAGTAATTATATTTTACTTTTTTGTCGACAGTCGTTAAAACATATCTATTATCAAATTAATTAACTTAAAAATTTTAAATGTATAGTCAGACGTGACCTCCAAACACAAAAATTTAGGGAATTTAAATTTATATTTATGTATATATGTGTATGAGTTACAACCAACCATTTGGTCTTTTATTGTTCTCCTCGTTGGAAAGAAAATGTTGAATCATCATTTCGTTCAGCTGACGTTCTTTTTTCTCTTGCTTTCGTTTTTCTATTTTCTGCACCACTGTACCAACTAATGCGATTCTTTTGTGTGGCATCACGCTTTTACCAAGCGCAGAAAACAAGGTTTCATCGTTTAAATTAGCATCAGCTACGTACGTAGGCTTGTATATTTCTTCCTGGAAATTATATTCTATGATAGGATGGATGCTTACATTGGTTTTAAGGTGTAAAAAACAACAACATTAATTTACAATCGCCATAATGATCTCAGTCGCGTTGTTGAATCCAGTTCTATTCATTTTTTGTATTAGTCATACTTCAAAACGACAAGTCAATTGGTACAAGACGACTTCACAAATGTACAAATCAGCGATGTTTAGTGTGATCAGGTAAGTACCGCTGCTAGAATTCGTTACGCATATTTAGAAAAATACAATGTTAGGGCAGATTAACACACGCAGATTATCAGGCGTGCTTATTTTTGTGCTCCCCTTACCGGGGTACACACGCGCACGCAAGTATGTGCGGGTGTATGGATTCGGTGTAGGGAGTATGTATCTACCTCTAAGGTTTTAGATTTCTCATTTTCACTATATCCCTCAGCGAATGATTCCCACTGTAACTTTTTCACAGCGCCAGTTTTTCCGGCGTGTCGAAGACGAAATGAAGCGATTCTCTCCATTTCTTCTCTCTGCTTTCTTCTTCTCCAAATCTCTTCGTCTGTAATGAACCCATTCTCCTCGGCTTTCTTCTGCTTGTTCATCTTTTTGCCATAGTTTTTTCTGTCACAATAAAACTAATATTCCGGCCGTGTGGATTAGACCAGTAAGTTTTAATATAGATATGATCAATCTCTTGTTTTTTTTTACAAAGCATTGAAAAGCAAGCGAAAAAAAACTTATACGATTATCTGTATATGTCGCCTTATACGATTATCGTCCCAATTTACAATTTCCAGTTCAAAGATAATACTCCTTTAGATGTCTATTTTGAAAATCACTCATGAAATAATATTGTGTGTGCATACAGGACAAAAACATTATACAAAATAATTTAGTTAGAAAGTGCTCATTGAAACAAACACGTACGTTGATTACATTATTTAATAAATATTTAACTTTCTACAAGCAAAATTGTGTAACGCTGGATTAGTATTCAGAGAAGAGTGGTTTTGTTTGACTTTGACAAGTAGGATAACATATTAGCGTTAACCAGATTGGTACAATTTTAAACTAGAATATATATACAAGATAGGATAGGATATTCAGGTTTATCCCCGTGAATGGGAAAACCAAGGGGGTAAACACAAAATCGTCATATCACCTCGTGCCCATTGTCAGGTTACCGGATTTATTGTAGTGTGTTGTTTATAATAGATATGTTCCTTCACTTTGGTGGAACCCATTAATCCGCTGGGTTCAGGCAATGTCCGTAAAGTGCCTTTCTCTAGGACACAACCGACTAGCTAGCCACGAATTTCACCTACACCTGCAACCTTTCGATTAAAAGGCGACGCACTTAACCGCCAGACTAACCGACTGGACTATACAGAAGAAGGATATGTAGTTTGAGCAACCGCACGCGTATATTGGTTTTCCAATTACAAAATACTGTTGTTTCATTATATATATAAAAACAACAATTTCCGTATTTTTAACAAACTGATTTGACCAACATAATACAAACGAGTTTGCAGTGGACAGATTTTTTGACATGAAAGGGCCGATAACTAGGCAATACCTTAGCCTAACCATATTCAACAAAATATCATTTTCTTAGTCAGATATTTCTTTTATTATTTTATCTTTTAAAAAGACTTTACTGTTGACCGATACGAAAATTACTTCGAATGAGCGATTTAGAAACGATGGCTAAGATAGAAAGGGCGGATTTTATGATAATAAACAAACCTAAACCTTTGATCGCCATACAGTATGATGTCATGTCTACACCAGTAATGTAACTATGGTTTTCGATAATTATCCTCACATCCTACAATATATATATAAGCTACTAGCGTTACCTGTGTTTCGCCATTGGCACGGTGTTCTGTGGAATTACGAACAAGCAATCCGATAAAGAGTTTCTCGTGGTGGTTTTATCTCCCTGTGATTACCACATTATAACATAAACGACAACAGCAACAACACCATTAGACTAACTTGTAACATTTCAACCGCCGTCTCCACCATAGATCTTGGTTCGTATGGCTTGCTCAACGGGGTGGTAAACAAATCAGAGACATAAATATTATCTCGTGTAGATTCGGGCAAGCCGCTATCGGATAAAGTTGAACCTCTACCAGACAAATAGGCGTTCTTGGTCATTGCCGGAATATCATATTTCGGTATAGAACTCGGTACTTTTAATTCCTCTAAAGGCACAAGCTGTGGCACGTCTTTATACAAATCAAAATTTTCCATCTCAATATTTTTTTGCTTAGTTGGTTTAATCTTCTGTTTGTACGACAGCATGGTGTTGGCTCAAACCAGTTCTAAGCATTTAGGAGGTTTCAGCCGTAGAACTACTTAAATTCACCTTTAATTATTTACTTCCAAGTTTCGTTACTACGTTGAAGCCAATTAAGCGAGTCGCTTGGACACCAAGTAGATGATTTAAATCACCTGGGAACGATTCGGAGGCGCGGTACTTTAACCGCACTGAAGCGTGAGAACGCAGGGAATAATTCGAAGGCATTTATTTGTATTGGTCATTAAATATATTTACATCTTTGCCAATATTTAATAAAAAGGCGCAGTTTCAAATAAACGTATTCGTTTTTTTATAAAACAATATTCCTTTGCAAAATATAGTGGAAACCCGCAACAATACGAGTCGTGCACCACTGATGGCTGTACGTAAATTCGCACGGACACCAAACTACACGATGCAAACGAGATAGTGGAGATTTGTTGAAATATAAACAATTTCCAAATTTAAAACGAAGATAAAACTAGATGTATAAAACACATAAAGCGCATCTGGCACGCAGCAATCGTGGTGAGTCAACATGTAGCTGGCAGCAAATACATTGGTGCACTTGTGTGAATTGCTAAAAAGCATCAGAGCAAAGGTTACTCAGTTGCTTTATACAAGTAAAAGAAGTGACGTCGCATGTAGAAAGCAAAACGAACACAGAAGAGTTGATTTGTAAAAAAGGAAAATTACTAATTTATCCAAACAGCGATAGAACGTTAAATCTTTAACACAAATGTCGGTTGAAGTTCAATTCCTTTGATTGGGGATTCACCAGCAGCTGTACTTTCATCTGTTCGATCTCGTTTAATTGGCGATGTTGGTGCTTTTCTCAACATAGAATCAGATGCTACATTAACATTTAGCTACAATTAGAATATTACGTAGCACTATAAAATGGGACTCAATGTACTATGTAATTTTACAAGCACATACTAGTCCTATATGGATATGGAGTGCAAAAAATAACAAAATGTTGTTTATTACCCGCATCCAATAAAAATAAAAATATGAAATAATACATTTTAGCCAACTTAGTGAAATATAACTATTCCAGTTTAAAAAGCAGTTACTTATCATCACATTTCAATATATTTTTTGAAAGGCAGCTTATAAAATGGCTCCTAAATCTACCTTCTTGTTCCCTTCTCTTGGCACGTTTCCTTTTACGGTCAATTGATTGGACTTCTTGCTTTAATTGTTGGTAGACGGTTCGCATTTCTGATAGTTTAGCTTGTAATACCACAATTCGCTGCTCAGGTGTCAATTTAGAAAGTTCTACAAAGACATAATAATGCATAATCAAATAGCAAACTAAATAAAACTGAATACCTTCACAAAGAACAGGTGGTGGGGCAGTAGGGGGCGCTGGCTTTGGTTTACTTTTTCGTTTGTTTACTCTACGTCGGCTGTTGGATAGGTTTCCTCCATATTTGCCACCCCCATCTTCATCACTATCACTCTCTCCTCGGTTCACTGAACACTAAAATAAAACCCAATTAATGATAGTAGGGTTACAAGAAGCAGTATCTCACTGAGTTTCTTCTCGATTGTCCCATCTTCTTCCTCTTGTGTGTCGACTGATCTTCACTAGGTTTCTCCTCCTTGCACTCTGGTGATGACGACAGGTTGACTTCGACGCCACTCAACGAACTCGATCCACTAATCAAACACATCAACCACATGTTAATAAGACTAAATTGTTGAGCCATCTTAAAATAAAAGCGTTAAATAAAAACTTTAACACATATTACCAGTTTAGTTTGAAAAAATTAAATTTTGTTCTGATAAATAAACAAAACATGTTTGGACAATGCAAATTGCCAATATTAAACAATGTGTCCCTATGTAAGGGGTCATCATCATATAAGCACCTTCCAGCGTTGGTTACATTATCACTTTCAAGTTGCTCTTCATAGAAATGCTCAGGGGAAGCCTCAGGTGTAGTGGGTGGCGTGTTTTCAACCAAAACCTATAAACACATTACAAAGACAAAATCAGAAGATTAGCAATTCATTGAAATTGATAAACCAACCTTGCTACTGGAAGGTGCTTGTTGAAGTGTGGGTTGCTCAATATAATGTGCAATAACTGAAGTGGAGTTGCTGCTGTGTGCCACTTCAGGAAGATGAGAAGTAAGATCATCATTTTTTTCTTTTAGAATGCTCTCATTTTTATTCAATGGATTTGAATATAAACATCCTTTGTCCATTTTTTGCTTTGCAATGTTTTTGTCAGTCAACCGATTAAGTGTTTCTTTTTCACAAACACAAGGCTTGGTTTCACTATCAGAATGGAATTCCTGATTTTCAATGTTTACTACCGCATACTTTTCTTCCATTATATCACTTAACTTTTCTTTACTTTCATCAGACTTTCTTACGCTTTTTTTCTTTTCAAGTTTGATAGAGTTCTCAGTAGGATCCTCCACCCAAGTATTGCTTTGTGCTGGTTGATGCTCAATGGAGGGGGAAGAGCGCGTAGACCTTGAAGCATCAGAGTTGGAATCCTCCATATCAGCATTTACAGACAAATTCTCATTGGGAAGATCTTCAGATGCCGAAGCGATGCTGCTTGTGCGAGTTCGCTTGCTTAACCCATAAAGGGTAGATTCCCGTAAATATGCTGGCGATTTTGATCTTCGCGCAGAAATTCTTCGATTGGATGAAAACAAACCAGAGGTAAGCGGTGATAATCTTCCTGATGCCCCCCTGTTACTTTTTATTTCATTTTGCTCAGTGGATTCAGTAGACTTAGTTGGGTTATTTCCAGTTGAAATAACTTTCTCCTCAGATGCAGCTCGCTTTTCTGAAGCAACAGATTGTGAGGTAGGAGGAGGAGGAGTGGATGAAGAAGTGCTTCTCCGTCGTGTTACTGACTTGCGACAATCTTCTTTCATCCATTGGCCCATATTGTTTTGACTCGTGTCCACTTCACTTGGTGAACTAAAGTTTAGTTGTTGGGAAATAGCTTGCACATTTTCACTTATTGCTGAATGTAATGTTTGAAAATTGCTATTCACAGCATTCCCTTCCAAGGAAACCGGAGTTTTTGGTCGCTTTGCTGAAGTGGAGTTGGGAGATTGAGTGGATGAAGGTGAAGTATGATTCACACAAGCAGATATCTGCCACGATTTTATCCACTCATCATGTCGACTATTCCAACCAGCATAATGCACATAATACTGTACCTCTTGTCCTTCGGTGTATTCCACATTCATTACTTTTGCATTGTATAATTTAAAAGAGTCTTTTCCATACTTTACTTTCAGTTTATCACCTATTTTATAGATGACATTTTTCCTTCGAGTTAAAGTGCCACTATTAGATCGTGTCCGATCCTTTGCTTTCGTCCCTGCCTCATTTACACAACGTCCTCTGTTGATAGATTTTTCAGAGCCAGTGGTCGAGCTCGCATCATCTCCATCAGAGTCCCTTTTAGCTTCATCATTCCGACTTCTTCGACCTCGTTTCACAACCTCAGGATCCCCAACTGAACTACATTCAGAAACTTTTCGCCGCCTGATCATTCATGAAAGTAATGATTTAAAGATACACATTTTTGGCCATTAGTGTCATATGTTCACTACTTTAATTTAATATTATGTTATTGTCCAACTATTAGTTTAAAATGTTTAAAAAATCTGCCAAACACAATCATAAAGGTGGAAACACCAACCGTGTTGTTCTTCTTAAATTCCCTTCATCATCATCTTTTATCAACGGAGAGATTCTCCCGCTCTTTAATTTTTTTAATCTAACAAGTTCGCCCTTTGAGTTTGAGCTGCTGTTATCATCTTTGGGCTTCAAACTTTGACTATAAGCAAGTTGTTAGCTCAAAGTTGTAGGACATATAAATTAAATGGTTACTAACTTGAAACTAATAATATATTGTTCGAAGTTCAGGAGATATTTAATGTAAGCATTCTTTGCATGGTGGCCTGCGGCTTGAGTAAGCTTGGGAATTCCCAGTTCACCATAAATATCACGCCAGTCTGTTGACAGCGTCACCGAGTGGAAGCCTCCCTTCTCTTGCACCAGACTACATAATAAATTGAAGCGTTTGGTATTAATATACTTACATAAATCCTTCGCTTACCATGAGTGTAGAAGAACTGACCTTGCAAGTGATAAATGGCATTTTTACACACTAAATTGAATCACAGGTTTAAAGTGTTAATAGAAATATTGAATAATATTTCACTATTTGTTATTTAGCTGCTGCACCAACCGTTTTATGAGTAAATTCACAATATAGTTTATACTCGGTGATTGTTTTGTTGAACTCACTTGTAGAGTAGATACAAATTAAGATCTTTGTACCCAAGAACCGGAGTTTTGTTCATTGGAGAGCCTTGGTCTTCCATGAATTTGTAAAGCTGCTTAAGAAAATCCTTCTGCAAATGATCGATGGCATTACAAGATCATTCAGAGATTTACAAAATTTTAAGTTGATTTTTCACACCTCTTCTTCCGAGCGGATGTCTTCTTTCTCAACGTTTCCATCTTTATATATTATATCTTTGATGTCTGCCTTCCAAACATCAGGGACTGCACCTGATTCCGCCCATTGAAATGCATCTTCCAAAATATCTGAACCAAAACAATAACATACGGTGTTAAAAAATGTTAACCTGAGATTACAATGTACTAATAGGTAAAAAGCTACTATGTTGTACATTGTAACATGGTTCCTATTCACCTTTCCAAGCTGGTTCCACTTTAGATGGCGCATTGTTCCGTGTTAAAATTTCACACCGATTTACTCTGGCTATCTTTCCAGTCTTAAATGACCGTACAACCACATGATTTTCTTTAACTTCCCTCAAGTTCTCAAAACACATTGGATTCACAACCACAGCAGGGAACCTGCAAACACCCAAAATTAATATATATAATTATTTTACCATGAAGAGTTTAGGACAAACCAGTGTTTTCTCTTATCAGTCGGCTCAACCAGAACAAGCTTTCCCATTAATGGGTCTGCAAGCCACTTGCTTCTCATTCCATCACAATCAATATTCTCATCTTCATCCTAGAAGGAAATGTCTCTAACGATGTCACAGTAAACACTAAACATACTCTTAATTTCAACTAGAGTAATACAAAATTAGAAACCTATGGAAAGAGTTGTACTTGCGCTGATTGCAAAAAGAGGCTAACAAGACTGCATAACACATGTGAAACAAAAGTTTATATATATCAGGGCAAAAATCCATTTTTTTTCTCATATTGAAAATAGTCACAAATACAATCAGCATTAAGAATTTTTATTCATAGTAAAACAAAAAGCAATTTTGTTTTTACACAAGCTTGTGACCAAAATGTGCAGAAGCCTGGTCAACTGTTTGTTTTTGTAGCTATGGGTAAATCTCTGTGAACATGTTTGCAAAAAGGTTTAAACATTTACCACAAATTATGTTCACATATGAAAGCATCATGTTAGCAATTATGAGAAGCATCATTGTAACTGTGCAATCGATAAGGCTGTCAGTATAACATGCCCCGCTTAGAATTAAATGAAATAAAAAATAAATTTTTAAAATAAAAACGTTATGTTTATCTTATGTTAAAGTACGATACAGGTCAGCCAACTCAAAGATACCACAGGACCACAGTATGCAAAACACAGCAGATATTGCTCTAATTGTTTCCAAAAAATATCAGTTTATAACAACCTTAGTTTCACTTTTTGCAGTTTGTAATTTTCGCTTAGCTGGTGGTTCTCGTTCAGGGGTGTTTTGTCCTTCAATTTCATCTGAATAATAAAATACAAAAATTAAAATAAAAATATTCTTGATTTAATAAAATCGTAATAAAATACAATTTGTATGGCACAATTCTTGGGTCTGAGCAAGACCAAAAATAAAAGTAATATTAAGGTTTATCTCTTTTACTACCGGCTAAATGCATTAATTCAAACATGCTGTACCGCAGTGTTTTTCAATTTTTAGTCATTTTCAAATTAGCACAGTTTTTTAAAAGTGTATGCTATGATTTAATATTTAGTATGTTTAGAAAGATAATTTACCCCTCTTTTAAACAAGCTGCATACCTAGAATCTACCTCCAATAAAGAATATATTATGTAAATTTTAGTGAACACCATTTTATAGGTAAAGAAAATTCTGCTCAACTTTGAAAAATTTGAGGTGCACAGACAAATGAAATACTCGCTAATTATTGGTATGCCCAAATGATATGAAAATTGGAATGTAGATTGTCTGATAGTTTTAGTACTCAGGAAAATTTGAACTGTATTTTTATCTTTAGTTTTTTTACTATTCCTAATTGAAATTTTCCTTTATTCTGACTATATTATAAAAAAATGAACAAAAACGCATTAAAGTTTTTAGAGCTTTTAGAACTAAAACAGAAAAAAGTATAAAAAAGAACAGTGAAAGGAAGTGTAAAACAGGCATACAAAAGCAAACAAACACAAATACTATTTCCAATATTCTCGAATTGTATGATATTACAATTTTTTGGTACGCAAAGAGTTATATTTTAGGCCTATCTTCATTTGTCAGAACTGTATTTTATTTTGCAGCAGTGCTTTAGATGGTGTATAACCAATTAAGACCTCTATGCGCAGCAGGATATAACGAGTAGTACCCTCTCTTAGTCATCGTTTACGAGTTTTTTGCTTGGTGGTGGTTTCCAAATTTTTGTTTAGTTGTAAAAAGCATGTGCTTGGCTGCGCGCCGGTGTTTTCGTTTAGCTTTTAAGTTTTGTAATAGAGGAGCAGTGTTTTGTAAAATTAAGGTGTTGATTGTGCATCTGCTAGCTGTTTTGTTGGGGAAAAGTTGCCGATGTACTAAGGGGTATGGATTAGGGCTGCGAATTAACGGTTAATTTAATAAACGGTTAACTGATGTAAAAATAATCGGTTAACCGTTAACCGATTTTCTTTAAACTACCATCAAATCGGCACCGTTTTTGGCAAAAAAAAATCAGGCAGCCGTAAAGGGCAGCAAAGAAATAACATTCACACAGCCCTAGTATGGATCATAATTGTTAAGTAAAATTTTGGAGGGTTTTGAGTTTGGGTTGCAGATCCATGCTTTAATTTTAAATTGTGAAAAAATCTAAGAGTTCCCATGTCAGGATTTTGAGTGACAGCCGATTTTGTAATGTCAATTTGCATTGGAGAGATAACGAGAATAATTAGTTGAACGCCTCCTTTAGCAAAAGCATTTTTTTTTTTTTTTAATAATTTTATAATAATTGTTCTTGATTGTTGACTGACAACAGTGAAAAAATAACCATTTTCTCTCAGCATGTGGTCTACAGTATTATTACTTGATAACCTAAAGTTAATGATGCTTAGGAAGTTCGGATCAGTGATAATTAAGGTTACAGCTTGATTTGGTTTACATGCTATTATTAAGCAGTTTTCCCTTTTTCCTGACTTTATAGAGTTACCCATCAAGTACTCAGATTATTTTTTCGTCAATGTTTTCAGTTTGTTTTTGTGGAGATTTTATTTGTTTTTATTTTTATGGGGACTGAAGATGCTGGACCTTTTATCGTTTGTGTCATTAGATAAACTCTGCTCTCAACGCAGAGTGAATTCACAAATTAGTTAAGATAAAATGTGCACAACGACATAGGATATTTTAACAATAAAATAATGTATAAAGCATACATTTTACTTTTTTGTAAAAAAAAAATTAGCCAAGTGGAAAATAGTTATTCGTCATATTATTTATTGTTTCTTAATCTGTGTACCGACTAGTGTGGTTACAGTTTTACTAGTTTGCTGCAAATCTGATTGATTATGATGGTGTACCTGCATTATGTTATTTATATAGTTTCAAAAAAGATTTTTAAAAATTGTGAAGCATGATCATGTGGTTAGACATTTTTAGACAATTTAAAGTGAAATAAACATTGTAGTTCTTTACAATCTTTTACACCGGTAAAAGCAAGTATTTAACACCTGCTAAACAACCAGTGTTTTAAAAATAAATGTTACAGTCAGTCTACCAGTGCTAAGTTAATCGCTTTGTTACTACCACAATTACTGTGCCTTAGTGTATTACCAACGACTGCCGAACTTTGCGGTGTTTTTCGCTTTGGTTTCCGTTTTCCATTAAGAACTGGAGTTCCAAAGTTCTCCGGATCAGTTAATGGGAGATGGTCAAGAGTCTCACTTTCTGCATAATGCCGAACACCTACAACAACAACAACAAAAAATTGTAATGTAAACTTTATATAGTATTTGCCATACATGTGAGTTTATCATAAAAGAAACATTAATGTGTATACAAATAAGTTGTCATAGTTTGCTTTAATGCTCAATCATGATAATTAAAAGTTTGATATGTATGGATCAGAGATAGAATCCTTAGAATCTTTGATATGTATGGATAGAATCTTTAGAATCCAAAATCATGATTAAAATTGGGTAACTAAAACTGAAATAACTGTGTGCAAAAAAAAGGTGTAAATTATTTAAGAATGTCCGAATGTATTAGAAAAAACAAGCCTTTGGTGGCCTGGTTTAAAGTATTGTTACAGAAGCCTATAGATGCACTTATAACACCTTTTTTACCATCTTTTTACTTTATTGTCTTTGTTTCAACACAATACAAAATATCACTTGTTGCTTGTTGTTGATACATTGTTATGGGAAAAATATTAAATATTGGAGAAAACTAACAAAGTTTAATCTAGAGTAGGATACAATTAGCCTCTTTTATTAGTTTTAAAATGAAAAACTATTCTACTGCTTATGCCTAGTTTAATGATTAATTTTCAATATAACTTTTGTCACAATTGTGCGCACTTCCACATAAATCACAGCCAGGCAAATGGAAATGTACTGCAGAGTTCGAATTAAGGGATAGCGAATCGCTATTTGCGAACCGTTTTTTAAAGTTCGCGAATTACAAAATCTAACGAAATTGCGAAAATACATATCAGTGAGCCTGATTTGGCGCACTTTTTATAATAAATTCTCAACCCGGTAATATAACATTTGTTTGCCCTCAACATAACATTTAACAATAACTTTACTATTGCATTTATTTACCTTGCCTTTAATTACAAAGCAAGAATAGCCATTATGCGTTAATATACCTTGATTCCTTTATTTGTGATTGGAGAAATGCGGCAAACCCCTTTTGAATGTTTATTTGCAGTTTATTATTACTCTTGAAAACAATACTGTTTGATTAATGA
>CH002981.1:23918-35073 GCA_000149265.1 Ciona savignyi | reverse complement strand
ACAAATGTGATTGTGACTTTGCAAAGTGAAGCTTTTATCCAGGTTATTTTGTGTACAAATGTAATCAGACTTTGCAAAGTGTAGCTTATATACAGGAACACAATATACAAACTTCTAGCAAACCAGTCAGATACACCACATGCAATAGAATTTACAATTTCGCCGGTTATAAATAGATTGGTAATTGCTTTCCGAAGCCTTGGAATAAGAAAGGATGTTACGTTGTGGATTTAAACAGATGGGGCGCACAAAGTTGCATTCTTTTTAAATTTAAAGCCTTGTTGTTTATAAAATATAAATTTAGTCAAAAGAATTTTGATGTTAATTTACGTGATTTATGCATATTGGTGCACTGTAATGAAAAAACTATTTTAAAAATAGCCAAGGATATGGCTAATCCAACCAATAACTATGCTAAATGGATCTTACTTTGAATAAAGACCATAAATCTGAGTTGGACTAAAAATCATGTCTGTAGGTGTAGAAGCCGTATTAGCCTACCTTAAAACTGGGTGAGGTATTAAAAAAACCACAGGCTTATAGGCTGCTTTATAAGGTATCACCATTGGACTAAACTAATCTGATTGATTAACCGGGTGTATTGTGTGTCAATTATTTATGGCGTGATTAATGATTTTCTTTGGAAGCTGTACTAGAGGTAATCTTGTTAAGGCTCGTTTATTGATTTCAACCACGTTTAATCAAATTTTTGCGTCGTGTTTTACAAGACTTGTCAATTTGGATCCTGATAATTTCCTTGCAAGGAGCAGTAACGTAAAGGTGACACATTGTAGTTGCCACTCAAGTTTACTGGATTTTAGAGTTAGATATTCAACCCACTTGCAGTGCAAACACAACAAAGTTTATATCATTCACGCCAATATAATAAGTGTTATGAATATGTTAATGAGCTATAGTACAGGTACGTTGCATGTATGTATATCCAAAAATACATTTTTTTTGTTCCATAATGCAAAGATTGTTTTGACATTATGACATGTTTTCCAGACACACGGATGATCAGACAGTATGTTATTATGATGTCATTGAGTTGACATTTGACTCAAGACACGACATTGTGAGATAATTAAAGATAACTACCAACTTGTGTTAAAAGCTTTATATTTCTTCTTGGATCACCTCCAATATTAAATCACTTATTTCCATAGTAAGCTCATACTTATTTCCATAGACACAATCTATCTCTTTACCAAATTCCATCAAAATCCATTCATAACTTCCTGAGTTATCAAACATTATGTAAAATATTCGCAGATCCCCTTTAAAATTAAGCCACTTATTCCCATGGACACAATCTACCATTTAACCATTAAAATCCACTTCCAATTTTCCCAAGTTATACACATCCCAATTCAATCAAAGACTTGACATATATATTACTCTTTGATCTAATTTCACCAACAATAAAGGAATCAAATTAACGAAACGAAACTTCTAGAAGGGACCGACCATCTGCCATTCCAATCAATATATCTTATTTACAAAACTAAGTTGATTGAACTCAAATAAAGCAACCATACCAACACAAGGAAAATGTATTAACAATATGTTACAAGATTTTTTTGTTAAATACATAGACCTCATTTGTATTGTTAAATATATATACCTGATTTAAAATTAATCCTGCTTTGTTTTAACCAATGTATTCTGGGTAAGTTTTAACTAATGTATTCTTGGCCTGTTTTAAGCATTGTATTTATAATTTATGCGCAGACAATGTTATTTAGAATTAAAAACCAAGTTTGAAAAATTTTATAAACCCTTTAAAGAAATATATGATGCAATATATATAATTGCATTCATTGAAACAAAAAATAATTTATGTTTAAAATTCAAAAGTTCAGTTTTTGTTTAAACTCAAAACATGTTTTTTGTCTAAATTCAAAACTTATTTTTTGTTTAAAATTTAAAACCGTTTTTTTTTCATTAAAATTCAAAACTCGTTTTTTTTAAAACTTGTTTAAAACCAAACAGAGAAAATGCAAGATAGTAACAAAAACCGTTTGACAATTTAATGAATTAATGATCAAAACTGTCAGTCAAAATAATTCAAATTCACCGGATAACATTTCCGGTCTAAAGATTACGTCTTCACAGTTGTCTGAACACGGAATTTGAAAACGACATCTGCACAATTAAAATAGCAATTGCGGTTTGCTGAGGTTAAGTTCTTAGTCAAGCATGTTAAGCTATCAACAAACACGAATAAGTTTTAACAGTCGGGAGTGTTGTTTACCCATCATAGTACATGGCATGACGTGCGTCGTGCATATTACATAAGGTGGCAGTATGGCCTGGTTGAAAAATATTATGTCAATATATTTTTTTATATTGAGATTAGACATATTTCTTTTTATTATTTAAAAAACCCTACATGAAGTATTAATTTAATTGACTATTATTCTTATATTTGGGAATTTTTGCATTTCTATAATGAGAAAAATTTAAAACCACAAAACAGAACAAATGCAACTAATGCTCACAGTCGAGTAAATGGACATCATTATTTACTTTGTTTGCAAATTATTGTAATCTTGCTTATGTTTGCCGGGAACGTTTATAGTAAACATTTATATATATTTTTAATGACGTGTTTTAACGACTGTTTGTTTTGCAGTCTTTCCCCAATCCTGTGATTTGTTTCTTGCTGCTGTTTAATGCTGGGGCACAAAAATAAATTAAACCTAATGTGAAAACATACACACACCTTATGTGAAACTTATTTTTATTCAAGTTGAAACTTCAATTTTATTTTTTTCCAATCTAAATAACAATGTATCCGTTAAGAAAAGCAATTGTAAAGTTTAATGCACCAAGAAAGGCTAGGCTAATTAAGTTAAATAAACTTAATTTTATCATTAACCCCTGGCACCTCTGACACCTCTGGCACCCAATGTACCCCTGGAATCCTTATTATATATTTTTATTCAAAAATTTAATAACCAAACTAACATGCTCGTTTTTCCAATGATTACCTTTTGGACCCATGGCAAAACAACAGGCATGTGCCTCATATAACACAACAAATATTAAATGTTTTAAAGCAAAACTCACTTTGACATTGGTATCCTTGCTTCCCAAAACCCCTGAAAAACAGGTAAAATTTATAAGATTTGTAATAAGGTAATTATACAGAGTTAGAATCAGGTACACAAAAAAAGTACCTGTATGTACATTGTACATGGTGTAATTGAAAGGTGTAAAGATATTTAAACGGCGTAAAAGACTAATATTACGAGTGGGATATCATGTTAATGTAATGTATTATTAAACAGCTTTTCATGTGTAATTGGTGGTATCATGTGTAGGTTTCGTAAACGGCCAAGTCAGACATACAATACTAACCAACTAAGCTTGGATTAAGTTAATCTAATTCTTTGCAATGCGACCTTTTTAAGATAATAATGGAATAAAAAAGGGTTTTTGTTGAACTTTAACTTTGTCAGCGGACAAGTGACATTTAAAGGTTAAACCAGTTGCTGCAATGAATTGGAGAACCGGTTTTGTAACTGGTATTGCAAACTCAGCAAATTTTTGTACGAGTTGGTATTTTTACTTAAACTGACCAAATAACCCACAAGTAGCACAACTTAAAATAGCAGTTGCACAGGTTTTATAGGTTTCCTAAAGTTCAAACCTACATTTATAGACAAATCAAAGAAATGTTGTTAAAAGAGATGCCAACCCATTATAAAAATCTTGGTTTACCTAAATTATTGAGAATCCAGGTCAAAACCATAAATAAAATGACATGTTACTTTATATTTGTGTAAATGTACTGTTTCTTCCATAGGTTAATAAAAAATTCCTTTTAAAGTAAACTACCAAATAAACCAAAAACAATTTCTCTCCAAAAATACCCGAAAAATGGACAGATATTAAAGTAATATGGCTGTGAATAGATGTAAAAGTGGTGTCATAAATGAAGTTATAGAAAAATAGCTAATATTCAAACGATCGTATCTCGGACAATTTTCAACGAAAATTAAAAGCAAAAGTTTTTCCATTGCCAGCGAGAACTTGGCTATTGTACTTTAAAGTATGAGCTTATTTAATTTTTTTTGGTTGGAGAGTTTGGTTCATTTGAAATTTATTAAGAAGAATGTAAGAGGTTCCCAGATGTTTAATTTGTGACCTGATGTTTCCTAACACGATCCACACAGTTATACTTACCACACAAAGGCAGTACAATGGCTGCAGAAGGTCGGCTGCTTGAAGAACCTAGGAATGAACTCGTGGCTTTTTATTTTGTGCACTTTCTGCCGCAGAGCCCCCTTTCTTGCGAACCCCTTGAATTCGGTATCGTCGGACTGAGACATTTCTATAAAGGTTGGGGTTTTTAAAGGGGACAGATATGGGTGTTTCAAATTTGGTGGTTACACACAATTACTCAGAGAAAATCACCCTTACACATTGGTGTTTTTGTATGAAATGTTAAAGGCATAATTGTTATATTTTTTGGGGGCACATGTTAAATATACAGGCGGATTTACAAGCGAAAATACAGAAACCAAAGTACAAAAACCAGATAAAAGCATATTTGTTATATCTTTTAGCACACATGTTAAATATACAGCTGGATTTACAAGCAAGAGTACAGAAACTGAATTAAAATCCAAATCTTAACTTTATAGGGCTTAAACAATACTTAGATTCAAAAATTCTTAAATATTTTAATAAATCTCGCCAATCCATCAGTATTTGAGTGGTGTGCTGACTAATTACATGAAGAAAGTTCTCCAATATACTTATCATCCAATTATATTATTCATTAACTTTTCACCTAATATTCAAACACCTTATCATGGATACATATTTGGCAACAAAGCTCAAGTATGTTTGACTGTTTCTGCATTCTTTATAAAAAAGGAATTTGAGCGATCGTAATTTTTACAGAAAATTTTCGAAACTTTTACTAAAAAACATTTAATACACCAGCAAATATAAAAAAGTTGTCAAAATCTTACCTTTGATTCCTTTGGCTAATTTAGGTGGTACCTACAACTAAATTTACTAAAATACTATTTTCCTACAATTCATCTGAAAAATGGTTTTATTTGTTAAACATTAATTTTGTATCATAGTAAACATATTGGGTTTATACTAAAATTTTTCATTTATTGTAAAATGTAAATTTGTTTTGTTGTTAAGTCATCTTTAACCATATATTCACAACCAGTATTTGAAAGCAGTTATCACCACAGCAA
Organism: Ciona savignyi; assembly: GCA_000149265.1. Lineage (NCBI taxonomy): Eukaryota > Metazoa > Chordata > Ascidiacea > Phlebobranchia > Cionidae > Ciona > Ciona savignyi. Next base: position 29,845 of record CH002981.1, on the reverse strand, counting down.
TCTTTTTGAGGTACGTAGTAGTTGTTGTTTCTTATTATGACATTGAAATTTATTATTCAGCTGCAGAAAATAAATATACCAGTTTGAGTAAAATATACCAGGAGTTAAAAAAAATTGCTGTCAGATTTATGGATCAAATTACTTATTTTATTTTGTTTGTAAAAAAATTATCAAATTATGTAATTTGAAATTGCTTTCTCAGGCTATTAAATAGAGCACAGGGTTTAAGAGAAAATGCCTGAAGCTATTCAACAAATGACACTTCAGAGCCTATGTGTTTACTGTTTATATCTAGATTTTAATTGTTTTTGCCCTGCCACATTTAAATTATATTTCTTTAGGTAGATATTGCTTCGTATTGTGAGCAAGAGAAAGTAATGTACAACGGTGAAGTTATATTCCCTATTTAAAACTTGTTAAAATAAATTGATGCTGTATTGTTAGGACACACTAAACAAATCGGTTAAACAATTTTTTGTATTTTTTTGATTACCCTTTTTTGTTTTTTATTAATTTTTTGACAACAAATCTTTTAACCAACTAACCAATAACTGACACACAGGCCCATATGCATTAAATAATACTATAATCTAACTTTTTGAATCAAATTCAATTATTAAAATAAACTAATATTTTGTTGATCAAAGAGCATTATCATGTTAAAATATGCAAGTCGTTATTGGTATACAATTTGCACCAAGTTATTAACACTCATGCAAGGGTGCAATTTGCATACAGTTTTCACATGTTAGTCTATGATGCCCCGCGATAAGAAAATTACACAAACATCAATAATAGATAAAAAACAGCAATGTTTTCAAAAATAGTTTTTGGAATACACACGAACCATGGTCAAGAAAAAGAACAATCGTCAGATTACCAAAGCTAACGACTAGGTTTATGAAACATCTCAAACATATTGCACAAGAACACAACCAACTAGCTAGAAACTGGTCTCGATAGCATATTTTTGGAAACACTTTACTATGGGCCAATCTACCATATGGGCCAATCCACAAGACAAGCCACAATTAATGAAAAAAACTTCTTCCAGAAAGTACTGAAAACTAAATTATCCTTATTAACTTAGAAAGCTAATTTCTACTTGCAGATACCAGTACTGCATCAAATAAGTTTGGAAACTGAATAATTCATAATTAGTCTGATTTAATCCACAATTAGCGAGATGTTAAATGTCCCAAAGGCAAAACTGCTCGCATCAGATAATAATTTAAATAATATTAAAATATTTTAATTCAGCTCATTATAAAAAAGACTATACAATAATGATGCGCTTTATTTTACCTTTCAATCTAATTAATCTTGTTTGGTAAAAAATGCAAAAATTAAAATATAAAATGATCGTTTTCAGCCTTCTGAGCTTTAATCAATCATATTTATTTGTTAATTGCACAAAACACATCAAATAATATAAAGTTAAATAAAAATTAATTTAACTAGGAGATCACGAGAAACCATGCAGTTATCTAGTCAGGTGCCACCTTATAACAATAGCAAAATGAAACATAAAAAAATGAGAAATATTTAGCTTTAAAATAGGTTTGCCAATTCAAGCTAATTTCAACCATTTTTGTTTTTCGGTTAATTATTTTAAATACCACACTCTCTTTCCTTCTCAAGTCAATTTATATGTGGATTAAATTTAAATTATCAAGTTGTGTTGTTGTACTATTTCGTTAAAATCAGCCAAACTTATAACACTGTTAAGGTGAAAAGGAGTGAGAGATTGAATATAGAAAAACCAACCGTTAGTAAGAAAAAAAAGTAAGGGCAAATGACACAGGGGCACTATAAGTATAAAAATAACTCTAATGCTAATCTCACCACTAACACTCTGCGTAACTTAAATCCTAACCATTACCACCCAACCTTTCTTTAAGTGCACAGTTTACCTACTATCCTCTGTTGTTCCCCATGATTTTTCAGATTTTTGTGCAAAAAAGTAAAAATGCAGCTCGCTACATTCCTCAGAAACTTAGATGCTTTTCAGAATAGGTTGGAATTAGAAAAAAACACCCATTGCTGTAGTGCCATTCAAATTTCTAATTTCATAGGGCTTCAATAATCTACAGGACAGTGGGGCAGTAAAACAGTTTATATATTTGAACAGGACGGATCATGTCATTTTATTAGTGACGAATATATCTCTTCCTGCTTATGATATACCCAATTCCACTGATGTTATAACCCGTCCCACTCATGTAGTGACAAAAGTACTTTGTCCTGCTGGTGATATGCTGTCCCACAGATTAGTAAATCCTCTTACATAGCATGGATTGTTTTCTTATGGTGCGGAGTTATCTATTGTCATTGCATATACATATGTAAGGATTTGATTTAACACTAGAGAAATGCAAACCTTTTTAGTAGTTATATACCCACTGCATTGTGGTTTATTGGGATTCGGCTATCTGGGAATAGATGCTTTATATCTATATATACCTCATAACCATACTGTATAACTTCAATGTAGTATTTTGCTGACCTAAAAATAAAGCAAGGGTTTTCCCCGGTCTTTGAATTGTCACTATTTTCAATTGATCGACCTCAACCTCAAGCTTTCGCTAAATACTGAAGTGAATTTGGTGGAGTGTCGGAATTACCGCTTGTTGTCCAGCTTATATAGCAATTTTGCTGCTCAAATTAAATCTCTAAATCTTTCAAGGCGGGGTGGAATTGTTTACATTATACAAAACATAGAAACATTATAACTCTTAATCGGATTTAATTCATTAATGATTTCTATGGTTGGCCTTATTTGTAAATTTATCAATATAGAATATATTTTAAAGCAATACCGGTATTTTAAGAAGATCCTGTGCGCAAAATCTAGTTTTAAAGCAGTGTCTGGCCGATTAGTTCGTTGAGAAACACTGTACTAGGTTATGGCAATGTCCGCTAAGTGCATTGTTCAAGGACACAACTGACCAGCTAGCGACCAGTTTCTGCAACCCTCCAATTAAAAGGCGTCACAATAACCAACCCATAGCTAAGCGGTCGGACAGTGTGTTGTTTATGATTAAGATGATCCTTTAGTAATAGTTTATTAAACCACTGGATCCACGTAACGATTATATTAACTGGCTGAGCTAATTTGCTATTTTAATTCAGGAAAAAAACACAACTACGTTTATACTACATTTATAGCTACAGAACTGTTTACGATTTTTAACTTTTGATGTACATGTCACTTCCGATAACGTTGAGCCAACGTTAGAATCGTCACGTTCAGCCAACGCCGACGAATAATTAGTTGGCAAACGGTTAGCCAACCGACGCTTGCTATCTTTGAATCAGCAAAATTTACAAGATATAAACATAATATTGGACCATTAAGTATAAGCGTTCCCTGTTTCCAAATGTTATAGAAGATACTGTTTCGCGATTTTATTTTGAAAACACAAAATAAAAATAAACTAAGATACCACTGCGGGATAGAAGCGATGAAAATAAATAGATTTGCAAAATTGTCGTTTAAACACAATAATTCACACATCACATATAATTACTCTTTTGTGATCAATTTTATTTCTCAATAACTATATTTGGAAATACGGTTGTGACGTCAAATGATTAACGACACCTATTTTCATTACCTCACTTAACGTAATTCGGAAAGGTAGATGACGTCACCACAAAGATGTACGACATCACAACCGCTTTATAACTTGAACGACGTCAGGTAAAACGCATCAATGCCGCTGCACACATTCGTTCGATTCATCGTCTATAACAAAGCTACTGACGGATTCTACAACTTTCCTTTGTCCTGACATTATTGCGTCACACAGCGCCTCTTGCTTAGTTCGGGAATAAAGCGTTTTAATTCGTTCAATGTCCTCCCCCGGCTGTTCCACCCATTTAAAATACTCCCTGTACGCTGTATCGTTCCTATCCAGGTACATGAGATAAGAGGCGAGCTCGGCCGGGCTCTTAAAGTCTTCTGCGTGAATAAAGGAACCTGAAGGAACCAGATTCTCCAAGTTTGACTTAACAGGCCCCCAAACTACAGGGACTCTCCCCATTTCGATACCGTTGCGCCAAAATTTCTCGGTGACGTAATCCTTACAATGTAGAGAGTTTTCGAAGGACAGGTAGAACTTGTAAGACTCCAAATCCTTTTTCGACTTCTTCGCCAATTCGTCTTTATTGTTGAAACATTTCCCGTACCGGTCGACCGGAAGTCCGGCTTCTACGAGCTTTGTGACGTAATCCATTCGAAGCCGCGAACCGCGAATACGCTTGCAGTTGCTCACCACCCAAAGCTGTGTGACGTCATTGTTACATTACTGTTATGTCATAAAATCTTTACACTCTTTATATGTTATTACATCATAACCGTACCGCTACTTTCGCTTTCTTGGCGATTACGTCATCGACATAACTTTTTCCTCGTTCCAAAAATCGCATGACGTCAATAGGGGTGACGTAGGGAGTGAAAACGTCAGAATCGCGTCTGTGCGTCATTGTTAGGTTGATGAAACCGCTGTCGAAATTCGAGAAATTGAGATGTTCTCCGTTCACAAGGTTCGAACCGCTTTCCTGACTCATGAACACGAAGTATTGGTCCGGGTCTCTGTGTGGGGCGAGGGTACATGGATTAGTACGGGGCGGTTCAAATAATGACACCTCAAATCAACTTATGCAAATTAATACCGTCGGCAGCACTGTCAATACGTTGTGGTAGATGGTACCAGTTATATGAATCTAGGGTCGCGGTAATTCATGTTTATCTCAGTGAATGGAAATGCAAGGGGACGGGCAATTATCCTGTGCCTACCGTCGGATCACAGGATATATTGCGATGTGGTAAATATGATTGGGATGTTATTTCAGTTTAAGTACAACTCACTTATTTAGTGGGTCTTGGTGATATCCGCTAAGTGTTTTGCACACAACCCCCTAGCAAGCAACCAATTTCGATACATTTCGAGTGAAAGCCGACGCTCTAACCACCAAGCTATTTAGCGAAACAACCTGTAATGTTTCCAAGGCATTGTTTCGTTGTAAAGTGCTGTGTGATGTAATAACACCGCCCCTGCTTCCTGTATCCGATTTCTATCGTAGGTAAACGTGCATGGCCCCGCGGTGGCATTAGAGGGCCAACCTTGGTCCAGCTTCCCCCACGGGCTTCTCCATAACAAAACAAGAGTCCTGTACAAGGGGTGGGTAAAAAGGTGCTGTTACTGGAAACTTTTTACTGGAGTCGTTTTTGTATGTTATGCTGTATACGAATCGGTCGCGGCAACCATTTTTAACAGGCCAAGTTTTGAACCCATATTGGGCTGGTCAGAAAGATGGTTTTTATTTATCTGTTTGTATATAATACGGTATATCAATCGATCGATTTAACCATTACACCAGCCACGAATTATCAGGAAGGCTATCATTTTTTTAACCGAGCCAAAGTTCGAACCCACGGTGGGCTCTTTAATCGGACCATTTTGTATTGGTTGCGTTAACAATTTGGCCACACAAACGTACCGGAAGTCTATCATAAGTTGAATCATAGAATACTAATCATAGAAATCGTAGAATATTATATAGTATTCTATGGTTGAATGGTCTACAATGGCGCCCCCATACGGGATTATTTGCCTACATCTCCGCGACCCACGAGAAACTTTGCTGTGGGAGACGTTGTGTTGGTCGTGGACGAGCTGAAGAAGCGCGGCGTATGGCCGAAGGGCGTAATTGAACATTGTACATATAAAACTGGCCTTGTCAGGCGCGTACGTGTACGAACGATGATGTCCACTATGGAGCGAGATGTACGCAAGCTGTGTCTGCTGGAAGCACATCCTTGAACTGTTACCCAGTGTGCTCGTGGCCGCAAGGCTGTAAATTGTATGCTTCGTTTAACCACTACTTCTAGCCACGGATTTGGCAACTGTGTTTTATTTTTC
>CH002981.1:3511-23818 GCA_000149265.1 Ciona savignyi | reverse complement strand
TCCAAGGCATTGTTTCGTTGTAAAGTGCTGTGTGATGTAATAACACCAGCCCCTGCTTCCTGTATCCGATTTCTATCGTAGGTAAACGTGCATGGCCCCGCGGTGGCATTAGAGGGCCAACCTTGGTCCAGCTTCCCCCACGGGCTTCTCCATAACAAAACAAGAGTCCTGTACAAGGGGTGGGTAAAAAGGTGCTGTTACTGGAAACTTTTTACTGGAGTCGTTTTTGTATGTTATGCTGTATACGAATCGGTCGCGGCAACCATTTTTAACAGGCCAAGTTTTGAACCCATATTGGGCTGGTCAGAAAGATGGTTTTTATTTATCTGTTTGTATATAATACGGTATATCAATCGATCGATTTAACCATTACACCAGCCACGAATTATCAGGAAGGCTATCATTTTTTTAACCGAGCCAAAGTTCGAACCCACGGTGGGCTCTTTAATCGGACCATTTTGTATTGGTTGCGTTAACAATTTGGCCACACAAACGTACCGGAAGTCTATCATAAGTTGAATCATAGAATACTAATCATAGAAATCGTAGAATATTATATAGTATTCTATGGTTGAATGGTCTACAATGGCGCCCCCATACGGATCGAACCTGTCTGTCCAACCTTATATATATGATCACATCGTGGCGCAACATCTCATGTTAGATATCAGTGAAGTTGTTCTGATAGTTTTCCGGAAGTTTTTCGATTTCTATACCAATTCCATAACGGACTGAGTGACTACCCATCATGGGAAATGCACTCGATTTAAACCCATGATGGGCTTGTCCCTTGGAGTTGGACCGATTGTTTTATGTAGTCGGTATATGTATCGGCCGCGTTACCCATTCGGCAACACGACCATTACAGGCCTGCTTGTTTTGCACGGGATAAAATGGGTGTAGGCTAAAACTGTAATTTAAAACTTGTGTCACAATGTGTACTGATATTTTAACTATTGTTCTGTGCTCTCATTATTAGGCCCACGTTACCAAATTAACAAATTATGGGTTGTGGATATGTTTTAGTTTTGTTCATTATTTGCCCTACTATCAAATAACAACAACAACATAAAATCACGGGTCATAAAAATAGAATATAAATAATAAACAGAACGGAAGCGGTGGCCAAACCTAAGCGAGATTACAATAATTTGAAACAAAATTATTTAAATTAAACGAAATAATGAAATTTAAAAAATTTACCTACAATCTCACCTTATAGGTTGGCGGTAATTCCGCCTCAGCTTGGGGCGCGGAAGTGAAAGCTGAGTGTACGTGTACGCGCTTATGGAGGTACGCACCGAAAGTTGACGGATGTATGCAAAGGTCATCACCAACGACAGAGCCGCACACAATTGTGGTAACCTACTAGTCATTGTACCTGTGGGGGTGGAGATAGATGCCGTGTAATAACCTCTGTATGCGCGCCACTTTATACCGCAAATGATTCGAAGCACTTAAGGTGGATCAAGTACGCAGGTACACAAGTGGCTTATATACTCAAGTGGCAAATGTACACGGGAGAGTCATATAAACTTAAGAATTCTAATACCAAGTTATTACTTTGGAATTATAATATTAAATGCCCGCGGTCGTATAGATACCGGTAATTGCTGGTAATATAAACTAAAATTAGGCGATTCTCGACTGTTTAGCTTGATGACCTACATTTCCATACCTCACTTATATCTTTTCTGTATAAAATCCCGATTGCACCATTAAATTAGTTACAATGGTGTGTTCCTTAAACCTAGCCTTGATGTGGCACCACTGCTACCTTGTGTTTATGAACGAACTCCATAATTCGAAATTGTAAATCCAGTATATGAAAGCAAAAAAATTTACACAATTTAATAAAGGCTGTCGATATTTGTTAAAAGCGCTGGATATAAACATGTAAACCCAGAAATATTAATCATCTAAAGCGTAAAAAGGTTTCTGTGATGTATGTTCTGCTTTTGGTTAACTTTTTAAATAAAATACTCGTCCATACTCAATTCTTATTAGACTATAAAAGAATTAACCAGAGTTTAAAATGTACTTATCTCTCTTTAGTTGTAACAATGACCTTAGTAATAATTCTGTACTTGTTGCGTCATAATTCACCTTCTATTTTCATAACAATACGTTTTTAACTATTTTCCCACCGATTTTATTTATGATAATCTTTGTACATTTTAAACCTTTTAGATCAAACCAAGGATAGCTACAACGTATACAGCTTTCTTATTTGACACCCCGGCACAAGTCGCACCTATACTTAGGCAAATATTATACAGATATGTAAGTGATAGACGCATTGGTAAAAAAAAAGGTTGCTGCATATTTTCTTGAATATTATACCAGGTGCCCAGCGTGCGCGTGTGTGCGCGCGCCACTGGGTGTGTGTGTGGTTGTCCACCTTCGGGTTCTCGGAACTCTTTGACAATGGCTAAGGGCATAAACTTGACATCGCTTTTGAAATTTATAAAAATGATTGACCACACACTACAATGATTGACTACCAATTTAATGAAGAGATGATTGGACGGCGGCCCTAATACTCTAATACCCACAGTCGAGTTTCTGGATCTATTACAGTGTATAGATATTTAAACAAGCCTTTCAATTTGCACGACTTATTAGATACTACTGGGTTGAAATAGTGTGAAATAACTTGCTCAGGTGCACTGTAATACACCTCATACCCACAGTCCAGTGGCTGGACGTATAACAATATGTGGATAATCAGACATGACTTTCAATTTGCATACTCATTAGATACCATTGGGTTGAAGCAATGTAAACTGGCTTGCTTAGGTACACAGTTATACACCTCATGTCCACAATCGAGTTGCTGAAGCTATTACAGTGTGTGGGCCATCAGACATGACGTTGAAACAGCCCACACGTTCTAATTTGTTGTTTATGGTTCACCAGAACTAACGAGCAAGATGTCAGTTTTCTAAACTCCAGGTTTAAACAAAAGTTGTTTTATTGCGGAGGTAAATTTCATATATCCAGTAACCTTGGTAAACAAACATGTCGATATATATAGTTAAATTGTCCCTAAACCTGTGAATAACGAGGCCATGTACGCCAAACTTGGCGAAAGGTATGTGGAGTGATGAAGTATTGTGCAATCCGAGAACCAGGTAAATCACTTTTTTTCTTGTGATATGTTTTGTAAAGATGCGCTAATATGCAGGTTGTAATATAGAAGATACGAACTAACTAAAACATTAAAAACATAAAATACAAAACTCTAAAAAAGTCAACCGCTAGACGACAGCAGAGGGAACACAGTGATATGGAAAGGGCAATCCCATGAAAATGACGCTAAACTTGAGTAAAAATAACCCGTCCTTTCATGGAGGCTGGCTTGTGGATTTCAATCTTTTCCTGCAGAATTTAATTTGATTAAAATTAAACTTTTATAAAGAAAACTCCCGAAAGAGTTTAACGATATTTGAAGAAAGTTTTATTCCGAATTTTTACCTGTTGCATTTTCAAAACTCAATGTATTTGGTGTGTATCTTTGTGGTGAATATATACAGGTGGCAAAATAGCTCAGACTCGTGTATGTTTATTGAGAGTATGCCCTGTCCATCTACGCCACAACTTCTAATTTACTTTGATATCCCATGGGAATCCGTGTTACCGAGTGACCTAACATGACCTTTGAATGCACTGTTTTAATCGTCATGGCTACGTAAATCGATGATGTCATGATATGATAAGATCATATTATTAAACGTCATCTCTATCCTTACCTCTGCAGATGTGTCGACAATTTTAGAAGCCTCGTTTTTGGCGTTATCATGACTTACGTCACGAATTTTGATGTCATCATGAATGACGTCATCAATTTTGACGTCATCTTTCCACGTGTCGGGTCGTCCCAACTTTTTATAGTTGATGTAGTTCTGCACGGTGCTGGCGTCCAGAGCTGCCAAGATATGACACTTGATGACGCACCAGCAGATGAGCAGGCCACACATCATCACAAGCATGAGAAAGATGAAGACAAGTGCTGGTCCATTGTTACTGGGAGAAAGGATATAGCTGAGTAAGGATGGGATATCCAGTTTATCCCCGTGAATGGGAAAACGCAATGTTGTTTACCACACGGGTATTAGTCGGATTACATCGCACCCGTTGATTGGTTACCGGAGCTATTGCAGTGTGTTGTGTATGATTGAGACGTTCCTTCCATTTTGGAAGTTTGAGACGTTCCATTAAACCCACTAGATTAAGGCAATGTCCGTTAAGTGACTTACCCAAGAACGCAACTGACTAGCTATCGAATAGTTTCAAACCTACATCATTTGGCTAAAGGGCAACGTACAAACAACCAAGCTATACTCGATCGAACAAATTCGAACCTACATACTCGTAGGTGTACTTTGGCCTTGGTTAGGATAGAATAGGATGGGAAGTTCATGTTTATCCCCGTGAATGGAAAACACACCTCGCACCCACCGTCGGATTACCGGAGATATTGCAGTGTGATGTATAATTGCGATATTCCTTTAATCTGCTGGTATCAGGCAATATCGCCCAACACCCGTGTACGCTGACGAGTTGCCGACAATTAAGTTGAAAAAATCAGACACCCATTTTAATAACCTTCAAAACAAGGATTCAAACCATCTTACTTGAGAATGTCATAAGGAATGTGTTCATCTCCCAACGCGAAGTCTAATTCAACTTTGGGAAAATTTACAGGAGGCATTATTAATCAATTGTTTAATCTTTGTAACATCTGGAGAATTAAACATGGTTAATTTATTATTAATATTATTTAGAGATGATTAATATTTTAAACCCAGTAGTACCGTTCAATGCCGACTTGAACTGCAGAAAGCGACCGAATTTAAATAAAATATGATGTAGCTGACTTTCATTGTTTGTGAAAAAGCTTACGTATTGTGTTCATCTAAATTTTCCATACTTTACTTTCTACAGTGACTTTTTGTGTTTTAACTCAGCGGTCTCTAATGGGTCGTCCAATTTAAAAGTTGTGTCTGATTATCCACACACTCTAATACAGTGGTTCTCAAACTTTTCCAGCTCGTGGCACACTAAGAAAATTCTATAAAATTCGCGGCACATTTAAACAAAACAAATTAAATCAAGGAATTTTATATAGCAAATTTTAATAGGATGGGTGTGCTTGTTGTTTGGCACAAATAAGATCACAACGAGGTTCCATTTTTGACAAACACAAACGCATTTCGTCGTCAATTCCAACTTAGTACTCAATAAAAGTTTAAATGAGATCAAATAACTAAAGTTTGCTAATGAAATAATCTTATTAATAAAATGTTTAATCTCCTGTCATCTAGGTAGTTTTCGTGCTGCTTAACTCAGCGTGCAGGACAAAATGTCATGCATGTGTTAAAATTATATTAATACACCACACTGAACAATGAATTGTGCTTATGACATGACAATCACCCTTAAATTATCGCTACCCATAGGAACATAGCAATACTGTCTACTCTACTTGCTACTAAATTTGAGAAAAGACATTTCTGTGCATTAAAGTCGCGTATGCCCAATTTTCCCACTCGTAACACAAAATTCCAAAAAGTTTCGCGGCACACCTGAGAATCTCAAACGGCACACTAGTGTGCCGCGGCACACAGTTTGAGAAACACTGCTCTAATATCTCCACCAACTCGACTGTAGGCATAGGTGTTATTACTGTGCAACTGCGCAAGCCACTTCACATTGCTCCAAACTGATGGTATCTAACGAGTCGTCCAAATTCAAAGTCATTTCTGATTATCCACACAAAGGCTTTGAAAGTCTACGGCTGTGGTTAACTATATTGATCGCTGTTAATTTAAAACCTAATCTATTTTCTATTAAATCTCAAATTTATGTGCGGCAGATTACTACATTAGTAGGGTAGATAACACACAGTCCTCTAACTGCCAGGTACATATGAACTTGAAATTCTATGACAAGCGACCCACAAAACTTTGTTTACGAACTACCCCAGTAGCCAACGGCGCAAACCAAGCCCGGCTAACTCCCATAAATTGATGACAGGCCGATTCCTATCGATGTATCGACGGGACGAAGACAAACGACACTGATTATCAACGAAACTCGAGGTCATTTAGTCCTGACCTTTAAACTCTTATTCTGTTGGTACAGTGCGGTTACGCAAAGTTATGAACACCTCTTAGTGCTGATTTCTGCATATTGCGCGCAAATTTTAAACGCACTGATGTACTGCGCACTTTCTGATTCAATTCTGTCAAAGATCTCTGTCGAATGATCTCAAATCATCAATCCACAAACCCCTAAATGATAAACGATCCCACAAGGACAGATCTTAAATGAAAAATCAATCGTAATTAAAAGAATGTCAATCTCAGGCCAAACTGCTTTATTTATATATTAATAGAATGCGCAAATAAATCCTACTGAAGATTTGTGGACACAATCCAACTTTTATCGCGTTTCATCAAAATGAGTTAATACCACAACTTTCGGTGCCATCACCGAATATGTCTTATATTCTTCTCGGTTATTTTAAAAACTTAAGCCACATTCTTATGGACACATTCTACCTCCTCACCAAATTTCATAAAAATCTGTTCATAACTTCCCGAGATATTAAACAAAATATCTAATAATTCTTCTCGGATCACTTCAAAAATTAAACAATTTATTCCAATAATGGACACAATCTATATTTTTACCAAATTCCATAAAAATCGGTTCATAACTTCCCGAGTTATTAAACACAGTGTCTAATAATTCTTCTCAAGTCATTTAAAAAATTGAACCACACGTTCCCGTTGAAAAAAAGCCTTCTCACAAAATTGCATCAAAATACCTATTTCCCATAATACGTTTGAATCGATAAAACTAATCAGTAAATTAAAAACATTGAAGTCGATTAAAAACAAGAGAGCCATTCAATAATAAAACAGATTCGTAAAGATAAGCTACTTACGTTTATCCCAGGGGTGCTACAATGGCTCTACTTATAAGACTAGTAATCAACAGATCACCTTGCGACCACGTTTGACAGAATGCAGCTATCGTTTGATTTACTGTACCGTATTATGATTAGATCGATTGAACCGCGGCATTGTCCTTTTAAGTACCTTTTCCACGAAAACAACGGTTTAGAAAACTGGACCGGCTGAGAATCGATACAACAACCCAGCTATCTATGACCACATAGATTAACCATTACACTAAGCGACAGCAAAACTAAGTTAATCTTTCCTTTAAAAATTTACATCTAGTGTCTACATGACAAAAGAATTTACATTATTTTCTAACAATCGATATTGTTACGTCACTTTTGATTACACAGAGCAGTTGTTCTAAAACAAAGAGCATAATTTTAAAAATAGCAAATTTACTCACAAAAGGTTCATAGATTATTAATCAACCTGTAAATAGTCGCCATCAAACTAACCTGTTTAAATAAGTGTGTTTTATGTTATACCTGATTAGTGGTTTACGTGCGATAAGCTATACCTCGGTTAGGAGTTTATATAAAGCGTACACAATTGGCGCAGATAGACATTCTCCATAGTTGTCGCTGATAGACAGGTTCCAAACATACCTCTGTTCAGTTATTACAGCAACCACTCGAGTTTTCTGGCGCATACGGCACACCCACCCTTTCATATACCCGTCCAGGTTTTAATCAATTTTCCTGGTAAGCCTACTTAATACTTGGATAGAAAATTAATACAAAGATGCATGCCACTGTGTCATTGGAAAGGCACATCCGTTCGATAAACCAAGATTATTTTAATTTTCCGCACGTGTACCCATAGAGAACAACGGCGTACAATACCGTTGAGTGTATTGTTTCTCTTACTACATATTTTCATGGACACAATCTACCTCCTCACCACTTTTAAATCCGCTGAGAACATTATATGTTACGGAATATCTAGAAAACCTTTCGAAATGTGCATATTCTTAAAAATCGATTTTTGGACGAACTCAAGTCTTTCTCACTTTAATTCTTTTATACATTGCGAATTATACAAAGAAAGAAGACACAATAATGGCGAAGTTTGCCGCCCGACTTAATATTCGGGAATACATTATTCATAATGTAATCGAGTGTTCTTCGCGTTAGTTGCGTCGTGTTTGCATTGTTATGACGTAACAACTGTTATATTCTCGAAGTGGACCACGTGTGCGACTTCGAGAAGCTGGACCGCGACAGCATCGATCGCCGGTAGTCCAATTTTACGGCGGATGTGACGTCACGATTAATGGCGCAATAAGTGACGAAGACGAGAAGTCCTTGGAATCCGTTGAGGAGGACGTTGACGTACATAAGCGGAACTTGCGTCGTAGCCGATCCACTACCTGCGGTGGGGGGGGGGGATTCGAATGTGTGACGTATGCATGAAACCCATGCGCACAACCGAGTTACTGAAGCTATTAGACTGGGTGGATAATCAGACATGACTTTTAAGTTAGAAGACTCATTATATACCACTCGGTTTAGGCAATGTAAAGTGACTTGCTCAGGGACACAGAAATACACCTCATTCCCACAGTTCTGCACAGTGATACAACTTGTGCCCACAGTCGAGTCCAGTTATACACCTCATGTCATCAGTTAAACACAGTAATACATCCCCACAGTTTAGTTACTGCTATTACATTGTATCTATAATCAGAGACCCAACACACAAGCAAAGCAAACCAGTGCGAACAGACCTTCCCGACACGATAAGACAGGATTTGACAAGTAATCGTCAGATTACCTCGCGCCCTCAGTTAGGTTACACTGGACCAACTCACCTACAAAGAACCCAAAGACCCATGTGATACCGAGGCAAGGGGTCAAGGTCAAAAGAGCTAGGAACGATTTTGTCAGCTGCCTCGTCTTTTCAGTCGATCTTTTTTGACGAATACTGGCTGTCAACACTTTGTCTCCCGCCTGCATCTTGTACACTAGTCGTCCGACTCGGATCAGTATAATCAGGTTTATGACGAAAACAAGTGCTATTGGTGACGTGACACCCCACCAGAGACTCTGAGGGTTAAGCCAACAGCGGTTGTATACAGGAGCTCCGCGTGGGACGTTCTTGTTTTCGGACAGATAGGTGTCAGTTACGAATCCAGTAATGACGACGATAAAAAAGTACAATCCAGATACTCCCCAACCAAAAAGCAGCCTGTAGAGTACTGGGAGTTATATCCTTGTGCCCACATTCGAGTTACTGGAGTTATTACAGTGTGTGGATGGTTTGGTCATTTACATCATTGTTGGTGGAAAGCATGGCTTTATCCTTGGGTAGCGTAACACCTCATGCCCATGGTCGAGTTGATACAACTTAGACACAGAGAGTCTTACCGATTATCTTGATGGGGTAGTACGCTGCTTTTAGCCGAAGGGTTGCAGGTTCGAAACTGGTCGCTAGCTAGTCGGTTTTGTCCTTTGGCAAGGTACTTACCGGATATTGCTTAAACCCTACTAAATTAGTACTAGACTCTAATCAAATTAAAGAAAAATTACAATTTTATACAACAGAATGCAATAGCTGAGTTAACTCGACGGTGGGTGTAAGGTAGTCGGATGATTACACCTTTAATAGGCCTCTTGTGTTTTCCCGCATCACGGGTATACACATGAATATCCTATTCCACACCTGTAGTGGTTGACTTTGGTTTTGTTTTGAATGCTGTAATTGAGGGCTTTCTTTGACGTCTTCATCAGCAGGGTAATCCCCTCTAGAAGCATCCACGTACCTGGGTGTAGGGGTGTATTAATGATGGAAACAGGTTAGGGTTCACGTTTCTTTTATTTTTATGTTTGGTTATACTAAGGTGGTTTTGTATGTGGTTTTAAGGGGTGTATTAATGATGGAATCAAGTTTGGGGATTAGGTTTCTTTTATTTTTATGTTTGGTTATACTAAAACCTTTAAAAAATGGGTGAGCGTTTTGTAATTTTAGGGGATGGAGTTATAAAGAAATTATTTCAAAGTGGACCATTTGACAGGAAGGATTATCCGTTACTTCACAATGTGATTTATTGGTCATAACCATAAAGGGTATGTGGCGCCTAAGGACTGAAACATGGGGGTGTACCTGACGCCAATAGAAAGTAATGTGAAGCCGCCGCATTGAGCGCGCAAAGTCGTTCGTTGGTGAGCGCTACGTCATGGAATATTACCACCACGTGCAGGAGCAAGAGAGCTATGACAAAGTTGATCTGTACGAAGGTTCGGTCGCTTTTAAGGTTCACTCTAACCCTGATCAGCACGATGGCAGTGATGGTGAGACAGATGATGGAAATACTCAGTACAACGTAACTCAACACCTGCGCAAAGTCAAGATTGGAGTTACTTTAAAATAACGACTATATACCACCGGGTTGGAGCAATGTATTGTGGCTTGCTCAGGTGCACATTCACCTTATGACCATAGTCGAGTTACTAGAGCTATTAAAGCAGGGGTAGGCACCCCTGGCACGCGTGCCACTTTTAAAGTGTTTTTCATGGCACGGCGTGTAATTTGACGGGCACAAGAAATCTATAGTATAAGCGTGCAAACTCAAACTGTCTACGCTGCACAAAATCAACAGTCTTAAAAATCGTAAAGCATGTAAATCAACAGTCTTAATTACAAATATTTAAAGTAATTGCCTATGCAAACTGTACATACCAATGGTTGGTACGCGAAGTTGCTCTAATAATGATATTATTTATAAACTGGCACACTGCATTAAAAAGGTTACCGACCCTTCTATTACAGTGTATTGAAAATGCCCCCCACCCCCTTACCTGCACCCCATGTGGTATTTGTACCACCTCCTCCACACTCAGCAACACGGCGAAGATGGTAGTGTGGTTGCAGTGACACGATGTTTGACCGCCCTCCGATTCGTAACCACATCCCGCGCCGGAGAAAGTTCGAGACTTCGGGTCGAAGAATTCGCATTTCCACCGTACCGAGCCGAATATTACGTTTGGGACTTTCCCGAAACGAGGAACAGCTTGGGTTTGGAAACTTAGGTCATTGTTGGTGTTGGTGCGAAATTTCACACCTGGGTTCAGTTTTTTTCCTGATACTACGTCATAAAGAGATATTATGACGTAAGGAATGGTTGTGGGGGCAAAAATAGCTGACGTCAGCGAAGAATTTTGCTCTGTGAATTGGTTCATTAAATTATGAGAGATTCGCAATTCGGCAAATGCGAGAGAAAGTGAGCCAGAGTTGGGCTCATTAAGTGAGATATGTTGCAAACTGCTTGCATCCAAGTGCACTAAATCGCCCTGCTCATACAAGGGAATTTCAATCGGAGTGATTATAATGGTGGCGAGATCTTTGTAAGTTTCGTTGATGAAGCTGCCTTGCAGAGAAAGGATCTTGAGTTGGTTTTCAAATTGAAACAATAGTTCGGAGACCATCAATGGTTCGCCGGATGCTAAGTGATCCAGTCTGTCGATTGTTTCGTGTACATTCTGCATTGTGACGTCAGAAACGCGCGAGTTATCTGAAACAAATAATGAAACTTAATCAATCGCGACCATTTTCTGGGGAAGGACCACAACACCCAATCCTTTATGCAATAAATGGGACAGAATAGCACGTTAACCATTCGACCACACGACCATACTTTTGGATGTGTTTTTATTGTTTTATTGACTGGTCTATGTTTCTAACCCTGAGTTGTGTTAAGTCTGTTTCTATATAATTCAGTATGTGTAATGGTCACGTTAATAATTTGGCCACTTTTTTTTACTATAGCCTTAGTTTCGAACTCAAGATTGACTCGTTGCCAAGACCGTTTTTGTATGTTAGTCTGTATATGTATCAGTCGCGTTTACCATTCGGCCACACGACCGTGCAAGTACTTTTAAATGTTTTTTTACCGAGCCAAGTTTCGAGCACATGACGGGCTCGTCACTGGGACCATTTTTTTGTATAGGAGTAGGTATATGTATCGGTCGCGTTAACCAACTGGCCACACGACCGTACTACTTTTGGATGTTTGTAGTTCTCCTTGGCTAGATACAATTGTATGCGCCCAAGCAGTGGAAAACATAGAAAAATGTCGAGGATAAAAGTACAACCTGAGTATTTGACGCCACGTGGTCCAGTCGGTTACAGCGTCAACTTAGATACAAAAGGTTGTGGGATTAAAAATCCCTGCTATCTGGTCGACTGTGTGTTGAGCCTATACATATAGTGGACGCCGTCTGAACGCAGTGGATTGATAGGTTATACTAAATTGAAGAAATGACTAAACCACCCCGGAATAGATCCGGTAACCCGACAGTGGGCACAAGATAATATGACGATTGCCAGTGTGATAACTCCCACATTAGAATATTCTCAGTGATAAAACATAAACAACCAACACAGGGGACATTTTACATGAGGGAAAATCGAACAAGGATCCTTCCGTTTCATAGCAAGTTGGGAGGGAAATTTAGTATCAGCTGGTATTCTCACTCAGATCACATAACCGGGGGTTCCCCACTCACCGCTTTCCCTCGCTGTTGTGACGTCTGTGGTGACGAGTGGAGTTGTGACGTAATCAGGTTGCGTCGGGGTGGTTGTTGGTGCGTCCGGTGGATTGGGTTCGGGTCTTGTTGTCGTTGTGCTTGTTGGTGTTGTGCTTGTTGTTGTTATTGTCGTTGTTGGTGTTGTCGTTGTTATTGTACGGGCCATTGCGCTTGTGGTTGTTGTTGGGGTTGTAGTGGATCTACTTGTAGGTTGAAAGTTGCTCGTCGGAACAACTGTGGATTTACATTAGTGTGACGTAAGTTATGACGTAGTGTACGACACAGATGACGTATAAGGTGCACGAAAGCTATGACATCAGACATACCTCTAGCTTGCGGAACGCGTTGGCAGGCGAAGCCGCGTTGGTTAACGCATCCCGCATTGTTCCACCGACCCTGATCCGGTAACAGTACGGTACACTTGTTGGATTTGTTGTACTGTCCCGCGTTGAATAATGTGGCGCCCCCAGTGTACGAAGTGCCGTCCACCCATTTGTAATCTCCACCTGTGTTGCGAAGTCCTAACCACAGCTTTAACTCTTGCTTGTTGGGAAGTTTAAACTTATCTGAAAAAACATCAGTTGAAATCAGGAGAGGAAGAAGATGTTATTGAATAATATAACGTGGTGAAAAAAATGGGGCGTATATCGAAAAATTTAAAAAAGGAAAAAGAACAGAATCCTTCTTTCGAAATAGATTTTTTAACTAAGTGTTTCGAACAGGCTGGTTTCACCCGAGGCCCGACGGTTGATAGCCAGTCAAACATGTCATTTGGCAAGACACTTAGCCGACATCGTCTGAACAACGAAGATTAATGATTTTACTAAAATTAAAGAAAAACTCTTAATCATATACAACGCACTACAACATGTGGGCGCGTGTTTTACTAATCATGAATATCGAATCTGAATCCACAGCGAACGGTAAACAAGACAGACCAAACAAAGGTAGAAAAACTGATCAGGTAAAATAGTGATGTATTTAAAGCCTAATGCCATGCACAACAAATTAGTATAGGGATAGAATATTTATGCTTCTTCTCGTGAATGGGAAAACACAAGAGCCGTACGTTAAGTACCTTGCAAAGGACACAACCTACTAGCTAGCGATCAGTTTCGAATCCGCAACCCCTCGGTTTACTAATCGGTCGGGATAGTCTTAAGTAATTCTTGAAAAGAACTAACCTAAATTCGCAATTTCGTTCAATTCTTGCGTCGATTGATTGGATTTTAGAACGGCCAACGTTGAGTTGAAGTCTGCACATATCTTTAAAGCCGAGGCATACTTGAAGATCTGTGTGGGCTCCACAAAGTACTGGGTGTCTGATGAGTTAGCGACTAACCACGCACTTGCTTGGTCGGCTGTAAGTGGTCGGTTCGTATTAGAGAGAGATTATTCGATCCATACTTACTGCCTGTGTGTTCGATTACCGTAAAACCTCTATTTGAGCGTCACCTCTAATAGAAAGCCAAGATAAGGAAAAAATTAAGCGCCACCCTCTATAAATAACGCCATTATAGGAGAAGGGTTGAAAAATAGAGCGTGGCGCTCAATAAGAGATTAAACGGTATTTACCAGTAACTGCGTTATGTTTATTGTTTTTCTTTTTTTTAATAACATTTAACATTCCAAAATTAGGAACAGTTTGTCGAAAATTAAAACGCCACCCTCTGATTGGAAATCATTCCTATAATAAAACGCCACTATGGGGACAGGGTTAAAAATAGAGCGCGGTGGCGTTCAAAAATAGGTTTTACTTCGTGTGGCCGAGTGGTTAGCGCAACCGATACATATACCCACTCATACATATAAAAACGGCCCAAGTGACGTACCCATCTTGGGTTCGAAACTTGTGTCGGTTAAAAAAGAGGTTTTACTGTAATTAAAATTAATTGCTGTTTATTAATTGATATTGTAATATGGCAAAATGGTTAGTGCGGCCTATGCATTGACCGAATTCAATAAAAAAAGATCTTACAAACAACCCATAGCGGACTCGAAACTCAGGTGAAAAAAAGATTAAAATTGACTATGGACAACGGATGTCTTAAAATACATGTGATTAGTGCTCTTCCACATATACACCCCACGCTTATGCCAACAAATCACAAATGTTGGCTTCTTAAATCGAGATTCCAGTGGTTAAGTGGTCTTTGTTGGTATTGTTACGTCACAACACAACATTACCTGGTCTTCTTCGACACACGAACATCGCCAATTGTGACGTCGAATTCGTTGATTGTAATATTCCATTGTTGAATATTCGAGAATTTCCATCTGAAGACAAAAACCAGATCGAACTTGCTGATTCTAAAATAAATAAATGTTCATTATTACGTCATTATACGTGAAATTTGTCTGACAACAATGCTAAATAAAAGGCTGTGTGACGCAACCGAAATTACATTTATATATATATATACCGAAATTATATTTATAATCAATTAGTCACGGTCACAAAACAATGTATGGATTATTCAACTTTTTTTAAAAACAAACTAAATTTCGAACCCACCGCTAAGATCGTTTTTTTTTACAATTCTAAATATGATCCTGTCACTGTACATATTTGACTATACCAGGGGCCGGCAACCTTTTACACTTAAAAAGCCATTTTAACCGATATACCACTTAATCACTGGAAGCCGCAAAACTATTTTTGCAACAATTTTTACTTGTACATGGGTATTTAACTTATTAAGCGCTCGCTACAGTAGCAATAAAAATAATAAGAGCCGCGTCAGAATGATAAAAGTGCCACAAGTTGCCGAACCATCAAATAGATGAAAGAGCCGCAGAACTATAGGAATCTTCAGCATTCCATAAGCGACTTGTTTGCCTAAGGTTCGGTTGACACAATTTTTAACCTAATGCTAGCTTTTATCCCGAACTTAGGTTTTAAACCCGTAATATGGTGTTCGTTTTTTTAATGGGAGACGAATTGGTTGCACAAACCATTCGTCCACCGTGATAGTTCGATTCTGTCCAATTTATCTGTGGAACCTGCCACGTTGCGACCAGGTTTGAAACGTTTGTGTGGCTCAATGATTAATTGAACGCCACCGGCTTCTAAAAAAAATCTTAGTGACTTATCATCGGTTGGAAACTTAACCCGAAAAAACGGTTGTTTAGCTAAATGTTAAGCAATTCATATTCAGGAATTGGTCATAGGTTTGAAACTGAACGCGGTAAAATTGAGATGTTTGAATCTTCGTTTAAGTATTTGAGATGGGTTCATCCGAATAACGAAAGGTTAGATTAAGCGACATCACCCCACATCTGGGGTATCACCCCCGCTTAGCACCCACGCTCCATATAACCCCACTTACCGGTTGTACATGAACAATTTCGGTCCCTCTCTGCTGATCCGTTCCTTCTAACAAACGACACAATGAAATCGTCGTAGATGGCTAAACTTGCATTGACACCCCGGCAAGAATTTACCGCGTCGAGGTATGTGGTCCTGGTGTCGTTGACCAGAAATTCCCAGTTTGCTAGTCGTGTCCATTCCGCTTCTGAAGATGGATAGGTTGGGTTATATCGGTGCCGGGGAGTCCCCTTTGTGCATGGTTGCTTAACTTATATCCTCGTGGGGTGGGAAGGCATGCCTTATCCACGGTTATCGCAAGACACCTCGTGCTCACAGCCGAGTTGTTGGTGCTATTGTATTGTATGAAAGGTTCTAGACAGGCTTTTTCCACGGGTATCGTGAGACACACCATACCCACAGTCGAATTGAAAGAGCTATTACACTGTGTCGATGGTTGGTTCTTTATATTCTTGTAGGTGGGAGGGAAACTATGCTATATTTATGAATATCTCAAGACAACTCGTGCCTGCAGTCAAGTTGCTGGAGCTTCTACAGTGTGTGGATGGTTATCCATTATTTCGGATAATTTCTCAGACGGGGAATCATCAGATTACCTCATCCACCCTCAAGTTAAGTTATTATGTTTCCTGAATAAATTGGGTCGTTTTTTAAGTTTTAGTACAACCCATTAAGCCATCGCAAAGTACCAATACAGGAAGCCAACAGTTCAACCATAGACACTGTATACATAGAGAGTCTGTGATTTAACCCGTGGGGTCAATCAATTTCACAATTTCCATGCAAACTATTGTTGCTGATCGAGCTAACTGGCTGGATAATTAAAACATGCCTATACAACTCCCCTTGTTACATCACAATATTGTTACACCACAAACCACATTTTATGACAACAAAAGGTGTTGCAAAACAATGCATGGTTTCTATGACGAAAAGGAAAAACTGACACACTGTTCTAACTAACCTTCACTTAAAGTGATAAATTTGTTGACTAGACATCACGAAATACGTATCAGTGTTGATACGCTCTCGACCAAACAGAATACTATGTTATAAATATTCGCTTTATGCAAAATACAAAAGAAATGTTAGGGTAAACACTGATTAAGAAGGCTCACCTGTGCAAAATACAAACCACAACAATAGTAGAGCTGCTGTGCGTAACATGTCGCCTTGTAAGTAAATCGTGCTTCTTTTGTCTATCACAACAACACATCCGGTTTTGCTGCGTCATATCACTTTCTGTGACGTAACAAGACGTGAAAAACGAGCACTTGAGTTGTAAATTGGAAAGTGTTGACCGACTTCAGCAAATTTGGGCTTCGTTCATATATTTCACTCGGTAATTATACCACCGGAAGCGTCTAGTGTATAGTACAGTTGGCCTAGGGCAGCGTTTCTCAAACTATGGGTCGCGACCCACCGGTGGGTCGCAAAAGGAATCTTGGTGGGTCGTGAAAAGTTATAGAAAGCTCTGATTAACTATACTGGCTATTTCCTATACAAAAATCAAGGGGAAATTATCATAATTGTGACATCACACAATCTTGAATCGTGGCGTGATATCTCAGAGGTGTGTTTCTTTGCAACGATAGCGTAACCTAGAAACCAACAACAACTATATATAAAGTTAAGTGGGTCGCCATAAATTGTGGTAATTAATAGTGGGTCCCAACTCTAAAAAGTTTGAGAACCACTGGCCTAGGGCAATGTGATGAGAGGTGATTTTCCCACTTATTTTTAGGTTCAAAATCCATAAATTTCAAGAAAATTATTATTTCCATTTTTAAGTCCAAACCTATTTAAGCTGGTAAGACACACCCATTTTTACTGGAATAAGTTTTAAACCTATGATGGGCTCATCACTAAGAACTTTTTTTTATAAATAGGGAGCGGTATAAGAATCGGTGGCGTAACCATTCGGCCACACAACACATGATGAGCTCGTCTCTAAGACCAGTTTTGTATAGATTCGGTATATGTATCGGTCGCCTGTCAACCACACGATCGTACTAAACAACACAATTTTGCAAGTAAAAATAAAACTAATTTTGCGACACCACGCAAGCGTTTGTGGGTTCGAATTTGGACAACTTCAGACTGGCGTCATAAATTTTTTTGATTGTGGTAAAAAAGGAAAAAAAAACAGCGAACTACTAAGACGAAATATGGAGATTCACACTAATTCCTAACTTCACACTTACAGCGCTGAAAAACTGCGGGAATAATGTGTATTATAGTGATCTTTAAAAAACAGTTTTGCAATCAATTTCCGATATTCTATATTTTAGTAATTACCCAAATCAACCATTCACCCTCCAAATCAACCTTGCCATTACCCAAGTCTAATGCAGATTATCTGGGTAAGCGATGTTGTTAACTTTCCAACCCCGGTACGGTGGGGTTATTATCAGCATCCCCATGAGTAAGTTGCAGCGCGAACCCCACACCTCCTCTGTTTACATTCCTACACCTCAAACCCGAATACACGAGGTTCAAGCAATTGGTGTATTAACCCGAGTAAGCAATTACATATTTCAATGACGTACCAAATATTACGTAGATGTGACGTCATAATGAACAAATAAAGTAAGCACATGATGACGTATGAATGATGACGTCAAGGAAAATAATAAACTACAATTCTGGAATGAATTAATTATGAAAAATTAGCACTGTGTGCTTCATGGATTATTACGTCACAAAGAGATTCGACTATTACAGATCATTATTACGTCAGAAACTTCTACGACTGCAATGTAACGTCACAATTGATGCGAATTGTCATACAGAATATATTCATTGCAATGTCAATATTTATCAATCTAATGCTGTTGGCCAATGACGTCATGTGTCGATGACGTCACGATGTTGGCGTAACAAACGACGTCATTAACTCCACACGTCAGCAGAGTATCTTCCTTTGTTCATGAGCCCCTTGACGAAGTCGACAGCTTGTTGGTGAGTCTTCCCCGCCTTTTCCTCCACAATGCTCACTATTGCGTCATGGACGTCTCGCGCCATGTGACGCGCGTCACTGAAATGCATTGCGACGTCATTAAACGTGAAAAACGTCCAACAGACTGGTCGACAATGTGACCTTTAGTTTGCGTAATTTCCAACAAACAAAAATAAACTTAGTTGACGCATCAGTATTGCTTTCTTTTTAGGAATTTTGTCAACTTCCTGAAATACATTTATCCAGCAAACAAATGTCAGATCGAACAGCTTGGCGGGTTTGTTTGTCGCCTTTTAGACGAAGGGTTGCAGGTTTGAAAATGCTCGCTAGCGAGTCAATTGTGTCCTACGGCAAGGCACTAAACGAACATTTACTGAAACCAGTGGATTAATGGTTCTATCAAACTAAAGAAATGTTTTAATCATACACAACACACTGTAATAGCTTCAGTAACCCGACGGTGGGCGCGAGGTGATCTGACGATTGCAAGAAATGTCCTGGTTAACTACATTTTTGCACTGAAGTTTCAAATTGTGGAAATTAAAAAAACATTATGGATTCTTGATCCTGGGGTTGCTGGACAATGTACAGATGACACACAACGCATTGGAGTATATTCTCTAAACCGACCGTGGGCATGAGGTGATGTGACAAATATCAGGTTACCCCCTAAGCTGAGAACGCCTGGGAGGTCACCCTACTCACCCACAAACGTAGATGTGTCCGTGACCCTCTATGACCTTCCAAAGTGAGTCCCTATTCTCAGCTATCAAGTGTTGCACATACACTTTCTTCTCCCCATCTCTGCTAAAAGCCAAGTTCAATTCGGTCAACACTGACTCAGATTTCCTGCAAAAATCGTGAAGTAAGATCACAGGGTGCAGAAGTGAGGTTACGTGATAAAAATGACTAAATAACCACCCCTACCCACACCAAACCATTACCTCTACAGGTTGTAGTGGGTTCATGGGGTACGAAAAATATGGTCACTGGGTGTATAAACATGAAAATGATCACCCCTAACCACACTAACCCACTTCCCCATCACCCCCACTCAACACCCACACTTACATCACCCATCGCCCAATCCTACACACTTCCCCATGACTGTCTGTACTTTCGATCAAAATGTTATTGAGTTAGGAAAGCGCAGCATCACCTTTTTGGTTCATACACGCTACGATTGTGTGGTATATAAGAGTAATGCTTATTCTGCATTCACAAATTTGTGCCAACATCAAGAAATTAACACCTCCCCAAGTAAACCACCCCCACTTTACCGATCACCATGTAACCCACACCCCACTTTAGCCACCACCATGTAACCCACCCCCACTTTACCCACCACCATGTAACCCACACCCCACTTTAGCCACCACCATGTAACCCACCCCCACTTTAGCCACCACCATGTAACCCACCCCCACTTTATCCACCACCAAGTAACCCACCCCCACTTTACCCACCACCATGTAACCCACCCCCACTTTACCCACCACCATGGAACCCACCCCCCACTTT